>JAQFXP010002601.1:0-14643 GCA_034693685.1 Belba bartosi | reverse complement strand
AAAATAATTAATTTTAAATTAAAATAATATAGTTTAGCTTGCACAACTTATTTAAAACTGTAACAACTTGATTAAATAATTTTAACTTGGCTTAGAAATGTAATACCAAAAATTTATTAAAATTAACTTCTAATTGGGCTCGCAATTTGTTTTTATTAATTATACATGATCAGTTTCAAAATAAGTTTTTTGAAATTTAAAATATTAATTTTTATTTTTAAATTTTTCTGTTATTAATACAAGTTAAAAATAACTATTGGTACTATTAATTAATCAAAAAAATCTAAAACGCAAAAACAAATTTATTATTATTTTAAATAAATATTTAAATTAATAATTTAAAAAATTTATTTACTGTAAATACTATCTAAATCTATGTACAAGTTAAATTAAAGATAACAAAATTTATCTATATAGTTTATAATTGTAAAATTTGTAAAAAAATATTATTATAATTAATTAAAATAAACCATTTATAACCCAAAATTTTTCAAAATATTTAATTTCTAAAAATGCCCTTTCTAATTTTTTATGGCTTAATTAATATCTAATAAATAAAATAATATTTATTTACAAAAATAACTACAAAATCAACAATTAAACTATAAATAATTATATTTTAAATTACAATTAATAATATTGTCTATTATTAACTCCATATCCATAACCGGAGTAATCATTTCGTACCAAATCCGAGGCATACATCAAATCGTTGACAATTTTTCGGTTATTATTAGGACGTCTTTGTCTTTTCGGTCTAACCATTGCATCACCAACTCTGTGGTGGCCATAGCTAGTGCCGCCATAATCATCCCAGCCCGCATAAATTTCAGCCGGTGTTACATATTCATATTTTCCGGGCGACACAACTAAGCCATTACCACTTCCATAACCATCGTCTAAATACACAGTTTGCGCACCAGCATAGCCCAGATCGCCTCCATGGCCACCACCTTGATAGCCACCATAACTGACACCCATTCCATAACCTCCACCTCCAAAACCACCGGCATCTTGATAACCGTTATGACC
Organism: Belba bartosi; assembly: GCA_034693685.1. Lineage (NCBI taxonomy): Eukaryota > Metazoa > Arthropoda > Arachnida > Sarcoptiformes > Damaeidae > Belba > Belba bartosi. The sequence continues at coordinate 13,611 of JAQFXP010002601.1, read as the reverse complement.
ACCATAACCACCGCCGCCGCCGCCTCCTCCGCCGCCGCCGCCGCCACCACCACCACCGCCTCCTCCACGACCCCCTCCATAACCCCCGCCATTGCCACCCTTGTATCCACCTCCTTTTTTATTACCTTTGCCTACGTTTTTTGGTGGATATTTTGAACCTTCGCTTCCACCACCTAATTGCAGTACTAATTGTTGTGGATCTAATCGTTTATAAAATAAATACCATTTTTATTTTTTATTATTTTGTTTTTATTTCATTGTTTTGTTAAAAAACTTATTAAATTTTATTTCAGAATTTATTGCTGATCTACTTTTTTAAATATAAGTTTTTTGTTTTTTATTTTTTAAAACTTTTTTGCATTTTATTGTCCGATTTTATACTAGTTTATTTTTTTAATATTTTTAGTTTTGTTACTTTCTTTTCAAAGTAATAATATTTTTACTGTAGTTATTAAAATTAAAATTATTTCTTAATCTATTTTTTAATTAAAATAAAATTATAATTAATTTATTATGTATTTCCGATTTTTAGCAATCCAGTTATCTAGCCTTAGGTACTAATAAACCATAAAATCTATTTTAAATTAACTTGTTTAGTATTTTATATAATGCAATAAAAATTAATACTTTTATAAATTTATTGTCACGTTTGATATTTATTTATCTAGCAAATTAACTAATTTACTAATTGATAAGATCTTTAAAATATATATCTGTATTAATTTCCTCATTTCAAACAAACCTTTTTCTAGATAAACGTCTTCTTTCTCCATATCTACAGTCATTGCAAATTGTGCTAAAATTATATTTTTATATTTTTAGAAATTATGTTAAAAATAAAATAATTTATTATTTAATAAGTAAAACGAGTAAATATTAATAGATTAAACTTTATAATTAATTTGAAACATATATTTAATCTGAACTAAATTAACTAATTTAAACAAATTTTTTTCATACACTTGTCAGCTTTAATAATAACTTGATAAATTATATAAATTATAAATTCGTTTTTAATTAAATTAAATTAACTTAATACTTTAAATTATCACAAAGTATTTTTTAAATAAAACTTTATCTAGCATAAAATTTATTTTTAAATATTTAATATTATAAACTTACTTTTCTCGCTTTTCTTTTCATATCCTATAAAATACAATTAAAAAATTAATTTTAATAATAAATTACATCAATATTATAAATAGATTAAATATAAATATATTTAATGTTAAAAAATTTAAAATATAAATCATTTATGACAATTAATGCAATATGAAAACTCATCAATATAATTTCACTTCTCTTAAAAATGAATAAATATTTAAATAATAGGAAAATAATTGCAGTTAAAGATTAAATGCAATAACAAAACAAGTTTGAAATAAGAAAAAACTTTTATTACAAACTATTTACTAATTTATTGAACAATTATATTAAATAATTCTTGTTAAGTATTAAACAGTTAAAACAACTAAACGATTAATTAAATTAAAAAAATTAAAATAAAAAACAAATAAATAATAAATACCTGGATCATCACAATAGCTTTGGCAAAATAAAGTAGCAAGCAAACCGAATAATAATGTCTTATTCATATTAAAAGCCGAAAAGTCGTGTAAAACTGAGCAAAAAATACTTTCAAAATGCAGTGAACATCAGTTGAGAGCAAACTATTTGTATAAATAATCTCTTCCTTAACCGAATAATTAATCTACAAATAAGCGAAAAACTGGATCTGAATATTCAAATCGTAAGTTCAAAAAATATATAAAAAATCAAATATATAATAAATGAAAAAAATAAATAAGATTTTATTTTTCTTATCCCAAGCGCTTACTTCCTATCTATCTCTTCAGATGTCTTTAAAGAGACAAAAACTTCCGCTTATTTCTAATACTTATTTAATTTGCTATATATTAGCCAAAAAACGAATCATAAAAAACTATTTAAGCGATCGATAGCTATCCAGTCTTTTTGGGGTCAAATATATTCTTAACGTAAACTTCTTATTACTTTTTACTATACATTAGAAATATATTTACAGTATTTTTAATTTTTGCTTTCAAAAAAAAAATCTCATTCTTTATTCAGACGTTAGGCTAATTATCTTGATTTGATTTCAACCAGGTCATTAAACTGTTTTTAAATTAAATTTGTTTAGTTTTTAAATTATAAACTATATCTAAAAGTCAATTATTTTTGAAATTTTTAATTTTTTACAACTGATGAGAGTGGGCAAATAAAATCTTTTTTGATAAGTTTTTATCTAGGTCAAGTTTGACAGCCATTGATGTTTTCGCATGAATAGCGTGAGACTTTTTTATATAACTTTTTTTATTTTTATATTATTTTATTGATTCTGATTGATGACACTTTCACTGCCGGAATAGACCCAATAAATGTTTAGTTAAATTAAACAAAAATAAAATTCTTTTGTTTCTCATCTATTTATTTCTCTAATTGTTTGAATCTTATATTAACAAAAAGTTTTTAAATTGACTGACAGTTTGGATATACAGTATTTAATTAATTATTTTTACAAAAAATTTTATTAATTATATGTTTTAATTATTAAACATTTTTTGAATAAATTTATAAAAAACATAAATTAAATTGAAATGTGATTTAACATGTTTTGATTACTTTGTGTGAATATAAAAGATGTTTTAAATATATTTTCGCAACTTTAATGGGATAATTGATTTTTAAAACTAGATTCTATCAATCATTCTAAACAAAAATAATTTTAATTTATTATTCAATCTTAAGTTTTGAATAAATAAAATTTCAAATGTTTATTATTTAGATATTTTAATAAGTAATTGGTTGACAATATAATTTGAGTCCTAATTCAATTGAGTTATTTAATTAAATAAAATATTTAACATTATTATTACATACTTGTTGAAATAAATTATTTAACTGATTTGTATTAGTTTGAAATTATTTATTAAAATTTTAAAATTGCATCTCAGTTAGCAAAGTTTGATAGCTAAAGCTTAAAACACCTTTAACAAGTAATAATTTATTTCTGGTTAAATTATGATTAATAAATAATAAAGATAACTTATCTCAAAATAGAATGTATTAAAGTAGAAATATCTGCAAAAAACCCCTATTTTTAAATTAATAAATTATTAAGTTTAATTAAATATATAATTCTTGAATTTAAAAACTATTTAATTGCATTTGAATTATTATTATCATCATTTTTTTTATCAATTACGATTACTTTTTAATAACTATTTTTATTTAAAAAAGACCAAGTATATATTTCAAAATTTATAATCAAGTAAGGTATTTCCAAGATAATTTGCATTAAAATAATAATTTATTTAATCATTTAATTTGTAATAGAAATACATTTTGTGACAAATATAAAATGCAAAACCGGAGCTAATTATCGAAACTAAAAATTTGATTTGAAAAATACAATACAATAGACGACAAAACATAAAATTTGGACAAAAATTAATATTAAAGACCTAATTGGAATCAACAGTACTCCAAATCCAACTGGAAAAGGTAGACACCCGGGCGCTTACAGACGGATAGCTGCCGGCGCACTGGACACCGAACGAAGTGGCGCCGTAATTGTACCATTTACCACCAACTTGACAATTGAGCGGGCCACCACTGTCACCTTGGCAAGTGCCCTTGCCATTCTCGCCGAAGCAGATGTGCGCGTCACTTATGGACGTTACGAACAGGTATTTTGAGCGACAGGTCGCTTGAGCTACTATTTTGATTTTAACCTCGTTAAGTTTATCGGGAGTCGCCGGCGCCTCTATAATGTTTTTAAAATTATTTTTAGTTTTATTTTATTTTTTAATTCTATCTTATATTTACGCCATTGCTCGACTCCCCAACCGGTGGCTATTGTTTGGTAATAATGTTTTATTTATTTATATTAAATTAGTGTGGAAATATTTTGTTTTTGTTTAGTAACCTGTGCATTCGGTATTGGCGATTTGGTCAACAGGTTGTGAGTCCGGCAGACATACAGGTCTCACATGACTTTCATTGCCACTGAAATCGATTTTTCGATTTAGTTTGAGTAGAGCGACGTCATTTATTATCTTATTGGCGTCCCATTGCGGGTGTTGGATCACCTAGTTGACATTATTTATATGAATAAATAGATTTATGTACAATAAAATTAGTTAAAAATATAACAAGCTAAGCTAATTCAAGTTAGATTTAATTTAAACTAAAAATTAAAATTTACAAAACTACAGTTTCTCTAAATTAATAAATGTTATTAAAAAATTATTCCAGATAAATTACTAATTTATTTTACAATAACTTCGACTACTGTTATTATTTTTTCTTAATTTATTATTTGGACAAGCAAAAAAAGTTTTTAAATAACATAATATTATAAAGACAATTTAAAATCTAATTTAACTAAAACATACTTTAACAACTTGAATTGTCGACTCCTTTCCTTCAATTACTGACTTGTCGTGATCACCAACGACACACCTGTACCAGTTCGGACGAGTGGCCGGTGTGTCCTTATTTCGGTCTACACAATGAGCTGCAGTCAGAATCCATTCGTCACTAATCACTGAAGCGCCTGAAGTTGACATCAATTTAATTAATTAATTATTAAAATAATAATAAACTGATTTAAAATCACCAACCACAAGTGTGGTACCATCCGACCTGGTCGCTGTTGTATAGCAATGATACCTGAATAGAATTTAATAGTTTAAAATTTTAAAATTTATTTTTTAATTTTTGTAATTATATACCTGCCAGGGCCATGAATATGGAACTGCCTCAACACCTCCTACTATATAACTGTCCGAATTATCCCGGTTTATGCCTTAAATAAAAGTTTAATTAATTAATTTTATTTAAACAAGCAAAAAAAACTAAAATTCTTGTATAAATTTTAAATAAATTAACAAAATTAATGTATTACTAATATTTGAAACTTGAGAACAATAATTAGTTTATATAGTTAGCAAAAAAAATAAATACTTTTTTGGCCACATAGTGGATGGTTAGCCCCAAAGGCAATGCCAAACAACAGTGAAATGACTAGAAGTTTCTGCATATTCTTCACCGATTAGATGATCACTTGACTCACAATTGATTCATTCATTTGATTTCGGTTTATATACTCTAGTTTTGCTCTATTATATTGGATAAAAATCTATTTTGCTTGCAACATTTTTAATTTATTATTAGTTTAATTAGTAATAAATTTAAATACAAGGATTTGTGTGATTTATTAATTGTAATCACATAAATTCCCTTGATAAAAAGAAAGTTTTATTAATTTTTTGATTATTTTTTTGTAGTTTATAAATTACTATTTTCTTTGTCACAAAGTATTTAATTTTATCATAAAACTCTCTTATTAATTTAATTTGATAATACATTATTAAATCTTGTTAATTTGAAATTTTATTTTAAAACTGAATTATTAAAAAATTTTTCAATCAATAATTTGTTAGCTAAAAGCAATATATTTTTAAAATTTTAGTTTATTGTGCAAATTATTAATTTCTAATAAATATTTTTTAAATTAATTATTTATTTTTTTCAAAATTGCAGAAATAAAAGAAATATAATTAAATTAAATTTTTTTAAAAAGTAAACTAATAAATTATTAGTAATATATTGTAACTAATAACTTATTAGTACAGTAATAAGCTGAGCCGTATGCCGGGCCATTCCCGGGCCACTTTTAATGGACGTCTGATATGTGACTTTTAAGCTAGAATAATACTATCCAAACAAGAAGTTACATTTTTAAATGAGTTGTAGAGTTTAAAAAATAGATATTTTATTTTAAAAAAGAATATAAATATTTTATAAAAGTTAAATAAATTTTACATTTTAAAATATATTAACAAAAATAATTGTGAAAATTACTATTTTATTTTAAAGTTTAATACATTTTATAATTAAAATATACAATAAATTATAAATGCTTTATTTATCTATTTTCCATTAATAATTAAAATTAAAATTAGTACAAGCTATTCTTAAACATACTTTAAGATTTTTTTTAGATATAGATAAATAGAATTTTATGTGCGAATGAAGAATGAATATCGGCTAAAATGCAAAAAAATTAGCATAATAATTGTTATAAATAGAATAAAATATTTACTTTAAATTAATAAAACCAAAAATAGATCGAAATATAAATTGAGACAAAAGTGAAAATATAAACCAATTGTAAAAAAGTAATACAAAATTAAATGAAATATATATTAAACTCAAAATTTAATTTAATTTAATTGTTTTATATTTTAATTTTATTTAGTATTTTATATTTTAATTATAAATGTTTGTGGAATTAAATTAATTGTCAATAAACACACGCAATATACAAATAGACATTAACTGATCAGATGACCAAGACAAAAACTACGCTTAAATTTTTAACCAAAATTTAAAGAAATATACGGCTCTGGTAATAAGTATATCACGCAAAGCCCCGCACCCTATTGCTAAAATTTTTTGATGATTAATAGCCCTTCAAATATAGATCTATATATGAAAAAAATATCGGCGGAAAGTGTAATAGTTTTTTTTTTGCAAACTGTAAATAATAAATTCTAAAATTAGCTGGTTTGTTGTCTGACGATGCTTATTGTACACTAGCGCAAAAGTATTTTGGTAAATTTTTGTAAAAATAAAAAAAAAATTCTATATTTTAAAATTTTTATATAAAATTTTTTCAAAATTTTATTTTCCAATTTAAAATTTTTTTAATTTATTGTTATCGCGTAAATTAAAAACTTTGCAAATTAATAATAAATACCGTAATACTAAAGTCAGGTATAGAATTCGGAAATGTAAAATAAGTATGAAAGTCGGTTATGGAAATCGGGTATAGAAGTTGCGTAAGGAAATTGGGTATACAAATATTTGTATTATTTGTATTGTTTGTTTATTTATTATTTATACTTTTTTTTTATAAAAACAATCTATTTTTAGCCATTAAACTTTAAATGCAGAATAGAGTCTCTTCTATATAAATACATAATACATAAAAAATTTTAAATAAAATTTTGAATAAAATGTAAAAAATTGTAAAAAAATTGTGAAAAAAATTTATGAAAAATTAAAAATATATAATTTTTTTAAATTAAAGATATTTTACCAAAATTCTTTTGCATTATTATACAATAAACATTATTAGACAACAAAACAACTAGGCCAGACTGTCAATAATAACAATAACACTGCATTAGACACTAATAGGGTATTAAGCATGTTAAAGCTAGCACCTTGTTACTTTGCTGAATATTGTTCCTCCAATGGGCTTTTTAGCTGTATTGTTTATGCATTGTATAATATGGTTTCTTTATAAATCATATGCAAATTGTTTACCATTTGACTCAAAACTTAGTATTTTTATTTCTTTTGTTGTAAAATAATGTTTCTAGTTATTTTGAATGATTTTTATCATGCCACTTAACCATAAAAACCAAAATCTTATTTTTTTCCTATATAAACTTTACAACCAAAAAGCCGCCCCATTTGCAGCTAAAATTAATATAGTTAGTTTCTAATTGCTTTAATTGTTCCAAAAACAGTAATCAAGTTTCTTAAAGCCGTGAACAGGTAAACGAGAATCATGGTTAATTTAGAAAGATAAATTGTTTTCAATGCTATATGTTTAGTTTTAATGTAAATTAATTGATTTTTAACATATGTATGTAAAACATTTTAGTAAAATAAACTTTTATAATTATGTGCTTGTTTTCTCAATTTATATTTAATTTCACCAACATGAATAGACTAAAAAAGTTTAGTTTTTCTAAATCAGTTTTTATAATATAAGCAAACTTTTAAATTGCAATTATTTTATTTTAGTTGTAAATTATTTAACAACATTAATAAACACTATTTAATTGATTTATTTAATAAATAATAAAACTTTAGTAAATAACATGAATTTATTACTGCGGAAAAGTTTTCCATAATTATGTTTTAAATAATTGATTTAATCTTTAAATTAAATTTTTCCACATTTCGTATTCAAGTTAATTACTGTATTAGCAAAAACGACTGAAAAGTTTACATCAAAATCAAATCAATTAAATATTGAATTTTTATTGAATTAACTCAAATAAATTATTCAAATATGCGACAAAATAAAATATATTTATACAAATAAACAGGTTTAATTATTCTGAATTTTGTCCCAAATCCAACTGACATACTCCGAATTACGAGCGGCAACCGACACATTGTCCGGACCCGTACACCTGTCCACTGTATAGGAATGAGCGCCATATGAATACCACTTGTTGTTGACATAGCAGTTGAGAGGACCGCCCGAATCGCCGCTACAAACAGCCGATCCCTGTTCGCCGAAGCATATCATTCCTGTCTTAACCATTGATCCATATTTATCCAAACATGACTTTTGAGACCAGACCCGGACCGTCACCTTTTGCAGTATTGGCGGCAGTGGACCATCTGATGGATAATTGATTGATATGTTTAATGAAATTATTTCAAAAACTTTGATTTTATACTAAACTCCAATACAATCGACCAAAACCAGTGGCAATACAGTTCTTGTCAGCTAATACGTCCAGATCTTCTTTATCGGGCAGACATACAGTGCCCAAATAACTCTCATTACCGGCTAAATTCACTTTCCTGGCTAACTTTAAAACAGCGACATCGTTGTTAATTGCAGCCGAATCGTAATTCTCATGTGCAATCACCTAGGTTAAATAAGTTTGTTAAAAATATATAATTTAAAAAAATACATTATTATTATGATATATATAACTACAATAAAAATCAAATAAATGCCTACTTTAGTGATAGTAAGTGTGACTTCTGTGCCGTCAACTTGGGTGGTGTCGTGTTCTCCAAGCACTACCTTATAGTTGTTTGGATCTCTGTCGGCATCGACACAATGGGCTGCAGTCAGAGCCCATTCCTCGTTGAGAAGAGAAGCACCGCATGTGTGGTAGAAGTCATTACCGGATCTCCTTCTTTGCAGCGATATCTGCCAGGGGAATTCCAGTTTTTCCGCATCTACTCCGCCCACTATGTAGGACACTGCTGTCGGACCCGATGCCGGACCTGTTGTATATGTATTTTTAGTTTTTGTAATATATTTTAGTAATTTTTACCTTTTGTCCCGCAATCGGGATGATTAGCACCGAATGTAAAGCATATAAATGAAAATAAAAGTATTATTTTTAACATTATTTTACAGTTGAGTTATAAAATGTATTTATTACTTATGTTTTCAATTTTTTGTCTACTTATATAGGTTTTGATTTTGTTCACTAAATCATTAGTTTAATCATTAATCCTGTTTTAATTCCTCAATGAATTATCATTTATATTAAATCAAACAATAAAATAAGTTATAAACTTTTAGTGTATATCAGATTAGTATAACGCATATCTAAATTAGGTTTAACTTATTCGCGATTTAATTGACAATAAATCTTATTATATCAACTGATTTAATTTGATTTGTTGTGTTCTGAAAATTACTTTTTTGTCGTTGATTTAATTAATTTAATATTATTTATGTATAACTAATGCAAATGACTAAATTTTACATTATTATAATTTAATAAGTTTAAAGTTTAGAAATAATTTATTGCATTAAAATATAATTATTTTTTTTCATTATGACAAAATATAATTTTAAAGACAAATATCTTTATTAAGAACAGAAATCGAGAAGGGGGAAATCAGGCAAAAATCCCCTTGATTTTGAAAATTTGGATTTCCCCCCCCCCCTTAGCATTTGGTCCGATTAAAGGTACACCCCTCAACTTTTTGCCGGCAAATTTTTTGGGTTTTTTGCCCAAAATTAGGAAATTTTCCCTAAATTGGTGCTAAATCCGGTTTAAATCCAGTTAAATTGAGAAAAATTTCATCATATATGGGTTTTTTAAGAGTTTTTAAAAAAATCCCTCCTTTGATCCCCCACTTGGTTCGGCCGACCTTCTCAATATCTAGTGTTGAATGATACCTACTGTATATAGAAAATGTTCCGGAGTTTCACTATTTTTATTACATCGTTTTCGAGCACATACATATAAATTTGACTGTATATCAGGCAAAAATCCCCCTTAATTTTGAAAATTGTCATTTATTCTCCCTACAAAATTTGATGACGTGAGAAAATTCTCTCTGTTTAGGATAGGATATTTTAATTGCGAAATTAAACATTAAATATGTTTTGCGAAACTGTCGTATTGCAAAATTAAACATTAAATAATATTTTATAATAGCTGTGCATTAAAAAAATCCAGAATTCTTCTTATAATTTACAATTCAGTTATTTAAATTAATACCTGTATATCTAATATACTATATAATATACTATATAATTGTTAGATTAATTGATTTATTGCGTTTTTATTTGAAAATAATAAAGTAATACAAAAAAAATTTCAAATTATTTAAATAAGCTAATTATAGATGATAATAGTTAATTTTAGTGATTTTAGTTAATAAAATCTAAAATTAACCTAATTAAATTACAACTGAGCAAAAGAGCCTATCTCTTAAAATGCAATTTTTATTCAAGTAACTTTTAACATTTTACTGTTTATTAAAAATTATAATATGTTAATTAAATGTCTGTTTTAATTATAATATAATAAATAAAATTAGTAACAAAATAAAGCTAAAAAATTAAACAATTAAAGACAAAATTATTTAATTAAATGCGTTCACAATAAGCGGCAATAAGAAGCAGTTTAAATATTTTTGCGCAAACGGAGAGCGCATGCGTTCGCCACTCAAACACCACATTCTCTGTTCAATTGATTTGAAGACAACAATAAACTAATTGTTTTCGTAATTCAAAAGTTGTTATGAAATTGCGAAACAGATTCAACTGTAAGACTAATTAATTGACAAATTGTGTCACCAATTGTTACAAACACACACACACACACACATATATAAACAAAAAACATAATAAAATTACCAAAAATGTGGGCAAACAGTCGATTCAATGCAAACAACAGTCAGATTTCGGCCTCAAATGCATCCAAACTCCAGTCCAACCAAATGGCAAACAAAATGTCTTCGTCTTCGGTGGACCCGAATCAGATCTTAATGACTGCCAATTCGCTACGAACTCTATTCGGAGATAATATGAACCAAAATCTCTTCCAAACGAGTAATCAATTAAAACGATTTAGAGATTTGTTTCAATAGTTTAATCGATAATTAATTCATAGTTAGAGACAACGCGTCAGCGAATAGAGCGGACATGAGTTCGGCTCAAATACCGGCCCAACGAGTGCTCGAACGCCGACCGCCAGCACCGGTTGTCGGTGACTACGAGAGTCAACACTTTTCCCGATTAGATCGCAATTCGTCGGCAAATCCGAAACAATTCGATGATTCGGTGCAAATGAGGACAGGTTTGAGAAATTGAGAATTTAAAGACATTTTTGCCATTAGTTGTCAATGAATTCTAACTCCAATTAGAGACCCGTTTCTACGATCCGACGAAAATGCCTCAGAAGTCGATTCTGAAGAAGAGTAAAGATCAGCCGTTCCTCTCCGAGACGATCACCTTTAGTAGTGTCGAAGAAGAGGATCGGTTTCTCTACGGTAGCTCTGACTCAGCGACCGCTTCGGGAGGTATGGCGTCGGCAGGTCTTCCGCCCGGAATCGTTCAGTTGGAAGAGCAGAGGAACGAGAGAAGCGCTGGCGCTTCGAATCCGGAACGGGTTTTGTCGCCAATATCTCTGCGACTGAAGCGAGAGATGGAGAATATGGACCGATCTATGAATCAGTCGGCGCCTAAAGTCGAGAGTCGATGGAATCCACCCAATTCTAACCCTTCCATCAGACCAGGTATGGAGTGATTTGTTTTTGATTTTACTTTTTTTTAATGCATTTGCATTACAGCCGAAGAACCGGTCGATCGACGAAACGATTGGTTAGACGAAGAGGACAACTATCAGCGAAGGTATAGACAACACATGAATCCCAGTTCTGACGATCCGTTAGAAGTGGAAAGAGTCCGAATCCAACAATTGGCTGCCATTGAGGCCGGGATTCTCTCTAAGTCCGAAAAACATTTAAAAAGAAGTTCTCTATTGTCGCCATCGCCTGATTTTAGGCATTGTTTTCGGCGTTTATTTGAATTTTGTTTTTAACGTTAATTTTGGTTTAATTTTAGGGATTTGAGTCGTTCTGGTTATCCATCCGCTCGAAGATTGTCTCCCGAATTGAGTCCGAAACGTATGCGTCGAAGGAGTCCATCGCTGAGTCCGCGCCGGAGGTCTGTTTCGCCACTTTATAGGCGTCCCCAAAGTCGTAGTTCAAGTCGAGACCGATATCGGCGTTCGCGCACTCGTAGTCGCAGTCGAAGTAATAGTAGAAATCGAAGCCGTCGTCGAAGTCGAACGCCTGAACTAAGGATAAGATCTCGTTCTCCGAACTACCGCTCGAACTCATTGAGCGATAGAAGTGTCTCGAACTCAATGGCGCCATTGATTTCGACGAGAGGACAAGGTTTGACATTTGGGTTATTTATTTATTTTATAAATATATTTTTGTCATTTGTCATAAAACAGGTTATGATAATCCATATCTATCGCATCAACCATTAGTCGGCGCACCAGTCGGTCCACTGATGAGTCGTTACCCGTCGCAGATGATGGCCGCCTATCCGCCAATTGTGGCGCAAAATATTCCCGCAATGTCTCGAAGTCTAATGGACAGACAGTTGCCGAGGAAGGTGTCGGCGCTTCGAAACATTCCTCTCACTCACACCACTCCTCAGTCTTCGGCAAAGAAAGAGATTGAGAAAAAAGAGGATAAATTGATTAATCCTAAAGACCTCTTAATTGCTGTAATTATTGATTTGATTTTTAAACTTATTTTTATTTTATTAATTTGTTTTTCAATTGGGTTTAGGAAAGGGCTAAACTCAGAGAAGAGTTGGCGGCTCTGAAGAAGCAATTCGAAAAAAAGTTTGAGGAACAGGAGATAATTGTGGCCAAAGACGGCGGAACCGATAGCTATGCCTATAGACAGTTGGAAAAGATTCTAAAAGACCTGAGATCTGCGATCGATGTGACGCACAATAAGTTGACCAAAAATTTTCAACTTATTAATGATGTTTCGAAGTCGAAGACTAATGTTCGCTAAAATTGTGGTTTTGTTTAATGCTTTTGAGATTTAATTATTATTTTTTAATAATTTTATTTAGGAAAAAGACTTCAAAGAAAAGATCAAAACGAGTGGAGATATATCGAAAGTAGAGCCAAAAAAGAAGGCACCGGTAAGTAATGTACCGAAAAGATTGAGTCCAAATGAGGTGAAAAAGTCGCCGCAAAAGCAAAAAGAAGAGCGAAAAGAGTCCGTCAATGATGAGGAAGAGGAGGAAAAGAACTCGCGATTCCATTACTTTGATTCGGGGCCGCATTGGTGTCGCTGTTGCGACAAATTCATTGATAATATGAAACAGTATTTCAGTCACATTCACACCAAAGAACATCTGAGCAAAGAGAAGGAGTCGGACAGAACTCAATGGATTACTAAAGATTACATTAAACAGATGGAGGACAAGAGGGTCCGGACGAAGAACCAGTGTGTGATGGCGTCTAAAGGTTGTGCCGAATGATA
>JAQFXP010002600.1:0-14645 GCA_034693685.1 Belba bartosi | reverse complement strand
TCCGTTTCTCAACCAAATAGACTGAATGGCAGACATGTATTACAAGCAGTTGTGTCGCCAATAGCCAACCAAAACCAAAAATTGCCCAGCTTACATTTTTAAATCTAAATAATTAAAAAATTATATTAAAACTTAATTTATAATATAATTTAAATACTATTTTACCCCTGGATAATTTTCAATAATTTAAATGAATCCCAAGAAATTATAGCAGCATCGTTTGTAACAATTATTATCCAAATTATGGAAAGTGCTATGTTAACCTGTTTAACTTGTTTCAATTCTTTTGAATTAAACATTTCAATAACTTGTTCAAATATTTTTTTTAATTTTAGAATTTTTATATTAAAGTATATAAACGATAAATTAGTTATCATGGTTTTATTCAATATAGCAAGACGCATAAAGCTGTTTTTATAACCATGTTCATTTAAAACCCAAATAAATTTCAATAAAAATCTAAATATAAAATATATTTGTATTAATATAACAAATACTTTAAATGTATAACAAAACACAGTTTTTATAAATATTTTATTTTTGTTACAAAATATATCTACACTTAATAATTGAAATATAATTGAAAGCGGAGAATATGTTTTGTAAATATTTTTATTTATTTTAACCATATTGTTTAACATGTTAAAAAATTTTAATTAATAAATAATAAATTATTTTAATTAAATTAATTAAGAATAAGTTGTATTTATGTACAAATACCGTATATCAATAAATTTATATTAACATATATATGTTAACTTATCAATAAATTGAAATTTTTTTAAGTGTTTCATAAAAATATATATTGCTTTTAAATAAATGTTTTAAAAACTTTATTTAACAAAGTTTTTATTAAAAAAAAGATAATAAATCAATACTTTCACATATAAATAAAAACTAATTTATTTTACCATAAAAAGTTTAGCAACAATGTATGTTTATTTATTTTTGTTATAAAATATTTTTTTATTGTTAAAATATTTTAAACAAATAATGAATAACAACTGACACATTATAAGTCTACTCAATTTTCATTTAGTAATTTAAAATTTATTATTTTTACGTTTACCCTGAATATCGGGAGATTGTACGCGTATTATACGAAGTAAAAATTGATTTTTATGATAAATATTATTGGGCGTGCTATACGCCAGATGCGTATTATACGAGCAAATAACAATATTTTAAAATTAATTTTTATTATTATATTAATTAATAGTGAATTGAAAAATAGACATTTATAAAACATCGTTTAGGCATCTAAAAAGGCACGAAAAACCATCAAAATAGGCTTTAAATAAGTGTTAAAAAATAATTGTTATTTTTTGTTTCAATGAATATTACCGATATTGAAAGCATTAATTTGTATATAAAACATTCCAAAAGATTTTAAACAAAAGTTGGTTTGTTTTCCTTGGTACCAGTAATAATATAAAATAATTTTTGATTTACTGAATTAAACCAATACTTTTATAAAAAGATAAATTATTATTTTCTAGTTTATTATAAATTCAGTTAAGAAATAAAATTTATTTAAAATAAACTCAATATATTTTTAATATATTAATATTAAATTTTTGCTATTGTTCTGCTAAACATTTTAAATGTTTTTAAAATTTACGTAATATATATTGAATAAATATAAATTTAACACTTTTTTACTACAAAACCTATTATGGTTTTATGGATTGGGCCGAAAATGTATTTTTAAATATTATTAAAAATATAATTCAATTTGGGATTTGTTTTGGAATTTTAAAATATTATATAAAAATTATACATTTAATTTGAAAATTAAAGCAAACGTTAATATGTATATAATTTAATTTATTCAATAATTATTTTAAAACGTGTAATTTACAATTTAAGATTATATAAAATTTGTTTATAAAATAATAAAATTTTTAATATTAATCAAATAATCTGTAAAGATTGAAATAGGTATTTATAGACAAAATATAATTTTGCTAAAATAGTCTAAACCTAACAAGCCCAAATTGTTAAAGTTTTAAACATTATTTATAGTTCTGTGGTATACAGAAGTTGACACTATTCAAAACAATCAATAATATAAACTTTTATACACTTTATCTCTAATACAAAAACAAAATTATAACTAACAAAAGTAAACTTAAACTAAAAACTTTTATGACTTATCTCTAAAGAGATAAGTCAAACAAAATTTAAAATTATGATTAGTCTTAGTTTAGGTTTTGTAGAGTAAGGACTCCTCAGAAGAGTGTTAACTCTTACTGAGTATTAACTCATATAAATAAATTGTAATTGTTATGAACGTAAATCTGAATAAATAAATAAGTAGTTATTAATTAAAATCAATGTGTGATATAATTTAAATAAATAAATAAATAAATAAAATATATTAAGAAAAGTGAGAACTATATTATAAGTGAAACTAAACAAAGCGGAAGTAGAGTGTACGCAGACTTCCGGTTTGAAGTGTTTTGTAGCCGTTAACCAATTGAAGTGATTCTGAGTCCAATCCTGAAGCACAAGTGTCTGAGTGTTGATCGGACACTACCGAATATACAAATCGCCCAGGGAGGCCATGTATGAAAACCTAACACTTACACACACACAACGCGTACAACCCGTAAGTGCGTCTCCCGGAGAAGCTAACGTTCGGTAAACACACCCCTTACCGAACACTTCCCCGTAAGGCACACCACAGTTCTAAAGCGTATAAGCATTATATAGCAAAAGTTTTATTCCTATATATAATTACATTTTTAATGAGGTTAAAACTACAAATAATACAATAAATGTAGTTTAATAGTTAAATATATATTTATTTAGAGTTTAAAATAAGCTTACTAACATATAGTGATTAATTAAACAAACAAAAACAGTATATCTGCAGAGACCTAAGCCTTATCTCCTAGGTCTATGCAGATATGTCCTTTTTACTTGTTAACTAAATAGATAAAGTGAGTAACAAGTATTTTAAACTTTAAAAAAACATCTTTTTAAAATTTAATATTTTTAACTCTAATTGTCATACATTACTCTTAATAATTTTTTGTAATATTAAAAAAAATTCATTAAAATTATAAATAGTTATAAGAATGAAAATTTTACTATATAATGGTCATGTGCTTTAGAACTATAAATAATGTTTGATTTTGGTCAATAAATTGGTCAGTTTGGACTTCGAAGGTCTAAACGATGTGATTCGGATGCAAACTAATTCTAGAAATCGGCCTATAAACCGCTGCGATAGTCTCAATAGGTCAAATTTTATGCATTATTAATTAATAACTGTATTAATTTTGTAGTCATTCAACACAGAACGCGTTTTCAATTTGTTAACATTTCTATCAATTATTACAATTTTTTATCAATGAGTACACTGTTATATGCATTGTTTTTCAAACTATTAAAAAATATTTAATGTTGCAGTTTATGCGTACTATACGCCGGATGCGTATTATACGAAAAAAAAACTTAAATTATCGGTAATTATTGAATGCGTACTATACGCCAATGCGTACAATATCCCGATAATCAGGGTACTTACTTTTGACTTTATTATGTTTTCAGCTTGTAATTATTTAAATTAATTTATTGATATATTAAAATAACTAATATGCTTAAAGTTTTTTTTATTTAAAATTAAATTTATAAATATTGTACATTATGATTTTAATATTTTTTTTATAGTAGTCAGGCTAATAAATTCTAAAATATCAATCCAAAGTCTTATATTTCTTATTTTTTAGTTATTAAAATTAAAAATAAAATATAAAAGTAAAAATTACAATAAAACTTAATTTATAATATTATTTCACCCCTTGATAATTCTTAATGTTTCAAATGGATTCAAATATCTTTAAATCTGTTACACTTCATAGGCATTAGTCGTAACACTGATTATCCAAATTATAGAAAGTGCAATGTTAACATGTTTAACCTGTTTCAATTCGTTTGAATTTAATATCACAATTATTTCAATCACATTTAAAGTATACAAACAAGAAATTAGTTATTATACTCTTATTTAATGTAAAAAAACGCATAAAACTGTTTTTGTATCCATCTTCATTTAAATGCCAAATATATCTCAAAGAAAAATTTATTGTAAAAAATATTTGAATTGATATAACAAACGCTTTAAATATATAAAAAAATAACGTTTTTATGAAAATTTTTTTTTTACCAAATATATATACTGTACACTTAATAAATAAAATATTAGTGAAAGTGGAGAATATATTTTGTATATATTTTTATTTGTTTTAAGCATTTTGTTTAACATATTTTTACAAATTTAAATTGTTAACTTTTAAATATTCTAAATAAATATTGTGGTGTGTTTTCCGGAGCAGTGTTCAGTAAGGGGCGTATACGAGAACACGTGCTCTACAAAAGACACAGTCACAGGAAGTGTAGCTCATTTGGGGGTTAAGTTAGAGTTTATCTGCCGGGCCTCCCTGGGCGGTTTGGCTGATTTAAAGTGTCCGATCGATGAACCACAAATTAAACTTTATTTAGTGACTCATAAATACAAAATTGAATTGATAGTTACTTTACACTTTAAACCGAAAGTTTGGAAACGCCTCACTTCCGGTGGTTTCACTTCACTTTTACTATGTATTTAAATACAGTTTATGTTTGACTTGTAGTTGAGATAACTTTAGAATTTTATATTTGATTTAATATATTTAAATCTTAAATGAATTCAAACACTATTTAATTAAAACAATTTATTTAATAATCAATTTATTTAAAGTAAAATTTATTATAAATATGTTTGAGTTGTGAGACCTTTAGGTCTCACACGAGATGTGCACTCTCTATACCACTTAACATATACTGAACAACTAAACATTGGTTTAATGTATTACTTGTCTTATATACCATTCATTCACTTATTCATAATTAGTATTTATTTTAATAGTCATTCATTCAATCAGTTAATCATTTATTTCAAATAGTCATTCATTCAATCAGATAGTCATTCATTCAATTCTCACTCATTTACTCACATATTCATAAATTAATCTAAACTTGTTAAGTTTCATAATTGACTCATCTCTGCTCACCACACTATTTGTATTCTAATATATTGCATATTTTTAACATTAAAATGAATATTATTATTATTATTTAAAAAAACATTAAAAATTTATAAATCTTATTTTTAACAATAACACTTTTGCTTAAAATGAAAACAATTAATTAATAGTTATATTTAAAACAAATGCGTATAATTTGGTTTGTTTTAGGCAATCCATTTGGACAATAATGCATAATTGTTATTTGCCATTGGTTGAAATACTTAAATAAATATCATTAAAATTTAATTAAATTCTAAACATTATAAATAGTATGATTTTAATCATTTTTAAGACAAGATTTACTAAATCATATTAACTAGATTTACATGCTAAATATTTTAGTTGGAAGAAAAATAAATACAAAAATTATCTTGCAATTATTAATTAACTTTTGATTTATTTTAAAATTTTGTTAAGGAGAAAGGTTGAAACGCCAAACAAAAACTTTAAATACATTTTTTGTTAAATGTATTTAAAAGTTAAATAATAATGCTTTGTAGCCTGTTTCCAACAATATTATAGATTGTTTTCTTAATTAATAACTTATATTTTTATATTTATATAACAGTTTAAATCTAATGCAATTTATTAATTTTAACCAGTACCGTATGTAAACTTTGTTTCAAAAAAATTGTCAGTAATTTAAAATTTAATAAATTTAAAATTATTCAACTGATTATTTTTGAAATCTTTTAAAAACAAACTCAAATATCAATTTAATTATTGCTAAAAAAATTAAGTTTTTAATGTAACCAGATTTGTCCTCAGAATTTTTTTTGACAAAAAATTATATTTTTAATTTTGCACTCCTTAAATTTTTTACTTATTTTATTTTTATTTTATTGATTTTTAATTTGTTTTAATTAAAAATGTTTTTATTAAATTTTTATAAGCTATTTTTATCAAATATGCTCAATTATAAATAATTATAAAGTTAAAAATAAATTAAAATATTTGATTATTTTTGGCGGAAAATCAACTTTCAATTATATTTGCAATTTTTTTAATTTGAATAACTAAATTTATATTAATTTTTTAAATTAAAATTAAATTTTAGAAATATATTGGTTATTTTAACAATAAATTTTAAGTATTTAAAAGTTTAATATGATTGCAGGAGGAGTGTTAATTTGTGTATTTTATAAAAAATTATTTTTTACAATTTATTATTTTTTTTAAATTTAAATATTAGAATTAATATGTCATAAAATAATTTATTTGAAAGAATATAATTAATTTTATTAAATACAGTATAAATATTAAAAATATATCATTAATTAAAAAAATTAAAAATATAAAACAAAAATTTATTTTACTGACAATTTTTATGAAACGAAGTTTATATATTAAGTTTGTTATATAACCCTTAAAAAGTATGTACATTAATTTGTTATAAAAAAAGAAAATGAAATTCTATATTTGTCCAACTTCGGTTTAATTAATACAAAATTATTTAATACTTTAAAATAAATTTTAATTAAAACATATAATTATATATATTATTTGATGTTTAAATAATAATACTGTACAAATTGCTTCATAAATGTATACTTAAAATTTATATAGTAAAAATGTGTTCACTCCGGGCCAAATATATCTAAAATGTATGTAAACATTATATTTTATTTAATATTGAAGTTTTTATAAATTTTATTCAGTGACAAACAACCAATATAAAAGAAACATGTTTACTGATTAACAATAAATGCAATTTTAGAATTAAATTTAAATTTAATTTTACGCAAATAATTTTCTGAAAAAGTTACATAAATATAACTAATAGCTTTTGTGGCAAATAAATGTTATAACTTTATTTGATTTCACAAAAATTAATATTTTAATTATTAATAATTTTAATGTTCGTATTCAATATAAAATTTTATAAGAAAATAATTTACTGTTAAATAAAATAGAATAATAGTATGCATGTATAGTATTCAAAAATTGCCTCAAATGCATTAGGGGTTTGACTATTTTTTTTGTAAAAGCTAATTTATTTTATCTAACTATAATAAGTTTAACTACAAATTAATATTTTAATATATTTTTCTAGATATATATTTATGAATTTTTATTTTAATTCTTTTCATATATAATTAAAATATTTATAATTATTTTATTGAGCAGTATTGTTGCATTAATTATTATCTTTTAAAAACTTTAAGAATTTTGTTTTACTATCAAATTAATAAAATAATTGTTTAATGTTATAATTTAAATTTAAAAACTGAATAAAAGATTTTAAAATTGTTACCACTTGGAGTTATGATACCAGTATTAATAATATTTAAACTTTCGTTTAATATTAAATTTTATTATTTTTATATTACAGTTTAAATTACTAATACAAAATAAAAACTAAAATGTTTTATAAAATCAATAATCTTTAACTAAATATTTCGCATTAAATTTAAATAATTTTATATTTATTAAAAACATTTTTAAATAAATTTATTTAAAAACTTTTATAATTATAATATTTTTAAAATAAATTTAACAAAAATTTTATAAATTGTATAAAAAGAGCGTAAAAATGTTGCATTTAAAAATTTAATTTTTTCAAATTTTATTATATAATTTTATATAAATAATTGATATAAATTAATAAACAATTTAATTTGGATTCAAAATTCAACTAATATTAACTTAAATTTAAACTTTATTCACAATTAACTTTAATTTTTTCTGAGCGCGCATTCTTTGCAATTATTAACAGTGAGAACTTAACCAAAGTATGGTACAAAACCAAAATTAGGCAATTTATAAGCTGAGCGAAATGATCGACACATTTTCTAATTTTAAACTGATGTCACATTCTTTACTTGATTTTTATTTCCAATCACTGATTTAAGTACAAAACTTTAAGAATATTAAAATTTAAATTTTTAACAAAATACAATACGACCCGGATTTAAGAGAATAGTTGGTGCATAATATTTTTGTTTCTTATATCCGGGTTTCTCTTAAATCGAAGCCTAAAAATATTACCGTAAATAGATGTAGAGTATTACAAGTACTTAAAAAATAAGTTGAAAATTTATGTATTTATATGTAAATACATGTCTTTAATTGGCAGAGTAGATATTAATTTATAATAATAAATCAAGACAAAAATATTTTAATGTTTTAAATCAAATTTAAAGATATATTCTAATTAACATCATAAAAACTAATATTTTAAAATAAAATTTGTTATAAATAAGGAGTTGCAGATCTCTCTAAATTTGGATCTTTTTGGGTAGTATAAAAAGTAGGACTCTTATTTAAAATATTAATGATAAAGTCGAAATTATTAAAATCAAAAATATAAAAGTCGAAAATATTACTTTTATAACTTTTATATTTTTAATTTTAATATTTTCGACTTTATTATTAATATTTTAAATAATGTTATTGATTTTTTTTGGCAAAGAGTGCAACTTTTTATACTATCCAAAAAAGAATTTAAATTTCGAGGGATCTGCAACTTCTTAGTTATAAGTAATTTATGTTTTACATAATTATATCAAAATAAATTTAATAAAATTTTGAATTTATCATTATTTTTTAATATTTTTTTTATTTTAGAAATATTTACCAAATTATATTAAGAAATTACTAAGTTTTGCTTTTAATTAAAAAAAAATTCAGTCATATTTTATAATAAATATAATTTTTAGTCAATTTTACAACAACTGTAAAGTTATTTTTAAATTATTTTGTTTACTTAAAGTTTGCAAAAATTGGTATAAATTTTAGAAATATTCTACTAAAAATTATTTATTTAAAGTTTTTATTTAACTATTCTCTTAAATCGAGGTACAGTTTATTCTATATGTGCAGACATTTACATCCTCTTAAATCAGAGTTTCTCCTATCTACAATTCCCTTAAACCCGGGTACTTTTACATTATAAACTCATTAGAGCTGCCGGTGCAGCTAAAGTTTGTCTATTAAATCCAAATTCTCTTATATCCGAGTCCTCTAAATCCGGGTTGTATTGTATTAAACAATGAACCATATAAAATATACTAATTCTCAAACAATACAAAATTTAATTTGTAAATAATTATTTAATTGTTTTGATTTTAAATATTAATTATATTTGTGTTAATTAAAAAAATAAAACAATGCTCTTATATAGAAAAAGTACAAATTATTGAGTTATTTAAGTTAGGGATAGTGTCTATTCTATTGCTAAAACTGTAAAACGTAATAAAAATATTGTTAAAAATGGATAAACCGATGGAACGAAAAAAATTCAATCGAAAAAAAGATCAATAATTCAAAAAAATTAAATGCAATTAAATTTAATGAAACTGAAATAGAATTACTAGTTTCAAAAGCTAATGAAAATCCATTTATCACTTTTAGTGAAATCAGAAATTCAGTTAATTTTAAAATTGGAAAAACTTCTATTTCAAGAATATTGCGGAAATACGGTATTAAATCACGTATTTCGGCGCAAAAATCCCAATTAAGGTCAATTAATTGTCAAAAGCGTTTAAATTTTTGTTAATTGCATATAGAATAGACAATCAATGGAAAAAGGTTGTTTTTTCAATTAGTTTTAAAAATTTATACTTAATTTTGTTAATTAAAGTAGATTTTAATTTAATTAAGTTTTGTTTTTAAAATGAAAAAACATTTCAAAGCTATGCTAATTGCAAACAAAGAGTTTTGCGTCCAATTAAAACACGATTTAATTCTAAGTATGTTACTTTGGGCGGAAAAAGTGGTCGTATTTCGATTAATTGTTTTGCATTTATAACGG
This sequence comes from Belba bartosi, assembly GCA_034693685.1. Classification (NCBI taxonomy): domain Eukaryota; kingdom Metazoa; phylum Arthropoda; class Arachnida; order Sarcoptiformes; family Damaeidae; genus Belba; species Belba bartosi. Next base: position 4,817 of record JAQFXP010002600.1, on the reverse strand, counting down.
GTTTTGGTTTGGGACAGATATACCGAATTCCCAAAAATTTCATTTCAATTAAATATTAAGAATTATTAAAAAGCAATGTATTTCCAGATTTTTGCTATTTTTGAAGAGGAAATACCTATTTATATGCAAAACAGGTCACCCGTTCACACATCAGTTATATATAAATCATATTTTCAATTAAAAATTGAATTTGATTTTATGGAATGGCAGGCAAAGGGTGCGGATCTAAACCCTATTGAAAACATTTGGGCAGAAATGCAAAAAAGAGTTTCGAAATTAATTCAAAGAATTGGTGAACCAAAAGATTCGGACCAATTATGGGAATATATAAAATTTGTTTGGAATTCAATGAATTTCTTTGATTTAATTAAAAATTTGTATGAATCGATGATTAATCGAATTAATATTGTTATTGAAAATTAGGGATTTTGAAGTAAATATTAATATTATAAATGTTAATTAATTTTAAAATCTAAAGTAAATTTATAATAAATTTTTAAAACTTGACTATTTGTTTTATTTATCCATTTTCTCATCAGTTTAATTTATATGAAAGGAAAATAAACTTAAGAAATAAAAACTAATTTTAAAAAGTGACATCAGTTTAAAATTAGAAAAAGTGTCGATCACTTCGCTCTGCTTATAAATTGCCTAATTTTGGTTTTGTACAATAATTTGGTTAAGTTCTCACTATATTTGATATTTGTATAGTTTGCGTCATTGAATATGTATTTACAATAAATCTAAAAAAAATTTATTTTTACAAATTAATTGTGTTTCTGTCGAGGTCTATTTTCAAAATAAAAATAGTTTTTTATGTTTAGCCTAGATACACTTTAGTTTTTATCTATTTGTAAACTAATTAACATATCCTAAAATGGAATTACAATTATTTAATTGATAATTAAATATTTTGTTAAATATATTTGTGTTGCAAATCCGATTGCACGTACGATCGTCTCAGTTATAGTAGTCTTTCATTGACTACTATTTTGTGGCAAAATTAATGGATTCAACAATAATATAAAACTTTAATAAATGCACTCAACTAAATTTTTGTTATAAATTTTAATTTAAGTTTAAATGTGACAAGACTTTCCAAGTTTTGTAAAATAAATCTGACCATTTCCATTAATGTAGAAACAATTGTTATTTTTCAAATTGGTTACATATAAATGCTTTAATTGATTTAAACTTTACAGCCAACTCCATGATTAAGCTTGATGTTTATTGTTTTTTTTATCACGCCCGTGGTCTTTTTAAAACACAATCATGGATAAACTAATTTCACCTTAAGGTATGGTGACAATGAATATTGGTCACAGTTTTAAGAGCACTCACCTAAACGCTTCGTATATGTAGTTTGTGACTAAACCGCTCATAAACTACTAATTAAAGATTTATGGTAAGCAGTCCGTTGTTGTCATGCAACCGTACTCTATTAAACTTTTGAAAAAAATAATTAGTTTAGACAAGGTTTGAACTCACTACCTGTTTGTTAACTTAGACATAATTGCACTAGGAAGCACTGAACCACTGCGCCAATTTTAATTGTTAACATTTACAATATTATATTAAAATTTATTTTGGATAGAATAATGCTATTTTACATTATTTTACGGATAACAGTAAATATATGTTAGTTTTAAAAAAATAAATTCAGCCAAGAATTTATGGTTTACAAAAAATTTTTAAAATTTTGTTAAAAATAAAACCAATAAATTCGACTGTAAACTTATCGTTTATAAAATTATGTAAAATATTATGATTACATATTTAATATTAAATTGATATCTACTTTAATTAAATAAAATATTTTAAGAAATTTATATTGATAACGAAATATTTACACCCCATAAACTGTAATTTATAAATTGATATTTTAAGATATATATAAAAAAAATTAAAATTTTTAATTGGAAAACGACCTGATTACCATATTTTTTTTAATCATTTGGTTTACAACTAAACAGAATTAGACATATTTTAATTTTTAATATCAAGCTGAAATTAGTTTAATTAAATTTTTTGTATAATTATTTCATTAATTTAATATTTATTTGATTATTTAAAAATTAATATTATAACATATTTATTATATTTTAAAATAAATATTATCCAATATAAATTATGTAATTAAATTTTTGCAAATTTTAATTTTTTATTTTTAAAATGTAGATTATATATTTTTTAAAAAGAAAAAACAATTATATTTATAACCAGAATAAAAAACAAATTAAAAAACTATTGTTTTAATTTATTTTAATTGTATTTTATTGTATTTTACTATATTTTTATTATTGTTAATAAAGACAGACATGTGAATTAAGGTTAAATTATTATTTATTTAAAATGCTAATAAATGTTTTATATAATAGGGCGGCCGAAAAGTTTGTTCCCTTGCGTTTTTTAAATAGCGTTTGAACGGCATAAGATCTTTTAGTTTTGTAAAAAGTATATAAAATAACCATCTTCAAAAAATTTTTTAGTTTGGTCAAAATATTTTTATAAAGATCGCAACTTTGAGCAAATAAAAGCTTTGAAAAGGTCATATCTACAGTTTACATTATTTGAGCTGGGTAAAATTTTTAATTTTTTCTTAAAAGTCAACAAGTTGATCTTTCATTTGACATTATAAGCGAAAAAATCGAATTGATATTTTGAGCAGAATAAATTTTTGAATATTGACAAAATTACCAAAATATCAAAAAATATCCATAAAATAAAAATAGAAAAACACTTGTTTGGCTGTATATTAAAAAATTCTGCAAATAGAACAAGCTATATATTTATTTATTAAGTAAAAATCATAATTGCCACGATTAATTCAATTAATACTCTAAATGGTGAAAATTCTTTAATTGGCACCTCGGAACTTGTCGGAATATGGGTACATGTTATTGATCGCAAAGGAAATTACATCATGTAATTTTAATAGTTTGATTGAAAATTCGAACATAACTTCTATTATTGACAACTAAATTTTAACTTTATTAGTAAATAAAACTTATTTTAAAATAATTTTTATATAATATTAAAAAAATCTCATAATACATGTAAAGTGAAATAATTAAATGTTTAAAAACAATGCTTGTTTTACAGAATGTTTTTAAAATATGCAAATTATGATTTTTTATTTAATAAATAAATATATAGCTTGTTCTATTTGCAGAATTTTTTAATATACAGCCAAACAAGTGTTTTTCTATTTTTATTTTATGGATATTTTTTGATATTTTGGTAATTTTGTCAATATTCAAAAATTTATTCTGCTCAAAATATCAATTCGATTTTTTCGCTTATAATGTCAAATAAAAGATCAACTTGTTGACTTTTAAGAAAAAATTAAAAATTTTACCCAGTTCAAATAATGTAAACTGTAGATATGACCTTTTCAAAGCTCTCATTTGCTTAAAGTTGCGATCTTGATAAAAATATTTTGACCAAGCTAAAACATTTTTTGAAGATGGTTATTTTATATACTTTTTACAAAACTAAAATATCTCATGCCGTTCAAACGCTATTTAAAAAACGCGAGGGAACAAACTTTTCGGTTGCCCTATTAAATGTATTATTTTAAATATAATATATATTTTTTCATTAAATTTATCAAATTTAATTTAAAGATTTAAAAATTAAATTTTACGAAAATAATTTCTAAATAAAAACATTCAAATATTTATTTTATTTTATCTCATTTATTTCAGTATCTGATTAAATATTATCCAGAACTTTTACGTGATATTCAGATGTTCCAATATTAAAATATTATTATTATTTATTTTAAAATTTAAATTACAAATAATTTTCTTATTTTAGAATTTGTCTTAGAATATAATTTAAAATCGAATGTCAAATGATCAAAATCTTAATTATTCAAAAATAAATTGTGTAAAATATCTTGATATCGTTTTACTGATAAATACATATATTAAATCAGAATGAATAATTTTATAAAATATTTATAAAACCAATTATTATTTGTTAAAAATTGATAAATTTAAAAATCTGAGTTAAATATTTTTGTTTAATTTATTTAAAATAGCTTAATCATATTAAAATAAAATATTTTTTATATATGGAAATATAGAACGGACATAATGTAAAGTTTTGTATATTTATTTTTTTTAAATATACGAATGACAAATAAATTTACAAATAATTTTTGCATTCTAAATTTTTGTTTAATAAGATGCATATATTAATATAAAGTTTGTTTAAATAAAGTTTATTATATTAACTTATTAAATTAAATAAACAAGAAACTGTAATAAATATAATTATATTAAAAATAATATACCAGATAAAATTAAAATATTGTTTTGGTCAACGTAAATCAATAGCAATCTTATTTTTAATACATGTTTTACATTTAATTAACTAGTAACAAATATATTGCAAATTTTATTTTTATAATATTTTTTATTTTTATGTATTTATATCAAATTATCAAATACAATCATTAAAAATAAAATATTTTCTTATACTTTTTTAAGTGAATATTTATATCTCAATTTATATAATCAATAAATTGTTAATAATAATAAATATTTAATGTATAAATAATAAATAACAAATTAAATATCAAATTTTAAATAATACTCCATAAAACAAATATAGCCTAAAAAGTTAATTTTTAAAAACTTTAATTTATATGATATTATGTAATTTTTTGAATATTTATAATTTCTACAAAAAAAATTAAAATATAAAATTTTTAAACAAAAATGGTTTATATTATTTAATTTAATCAAATCTATAATTTTAAAATTTTATTATGTCTTATAATTCACTAATCGTTTAATCAAACAATATAT
>JAQFXP010002599.1:0-14648 GCA_034693685.1 Belba bartosi | reverse complement strand
CCTAACGGTGAAGTGATGATTCCTGGCCTCACTACAGGTTGTGCAGGAAGAAAGGCTTCGGCCTATGAATAGTAGTATAGTAGTAATCTTAAGCATAAAAATATTATTTAAACTTAAAAATAAAAAGATACAAAATAAGTTTAAATTAAAAGTAAACTTTTTCAATTACTTTTATCATTACTAGTATTTTAAGTATCAAAAATTTTATACAAATTGATCAATAAATAAATTTTAAAATAGAATATACTCTTATATTTTAATTTTATCTTGCTCGATTTTCTATCACTTATTTTCTCATTTTAGATATAAGAGAGAAAAACTAAAAAACTAAACTAATTTATTCAAAAGTTATTTAAGATTAAACCAAATTTAAGCAATAAATAAATAATATTTTTTCATTGTTTGACTATATCTCATATAAATTTTTTAAAATTAAAATAAGATATTTATATATAAGCGTTAATGAATAGGATTAATAATGACTAAAAAATGACATGCTTGAGATAAAAATGACATAGATGTTTTTGGTATATTGTATGTGCAAATATAAAATTTATTTAGAATATTATTTTAAATATAAGAACTTGTTGTTTGAAATTGAGTTTTTAAGTTTCAACATAATCTATCATAATGTATCTTATCTATATTATGATTGATAAGAATTTCAAGTTACCTCTACAGTGCAGTATTTAATGCATTTTTCTATTATTTATAATTCAAATTATTGATCAAAACCTGTAAATTACTAGATCTAGCTTGTAAGCTCAATATATTCATTACTCGTATTTTTGCAAAAATACCGTAAAATCTGTTGTATTAGTCGCGACTTATACAACAAAAAAAGTGATCTAGGTTAAAAATATAGACCTGCGACTTATTTTAAAAAATTTAAAATTTATTTTAATTTATTTAAAACAAATTCTTATGATTAGAATCCATCGAAATTAGAATCAGAGTCAGTATTAAATGCATTATTGTGCGAATTATACAACAAAATTATAACAATTTTTGTCAATAAATGAACTGCGACTTATACACCAGATCGACTTATAACCCAGATTTTACGGTAATTAGATGTCTATATCATATACAAACTTATAATTAAAATAAAAGTTTGAAAACTTCTAAATTTAGTCAACTTGTACATATTTCCAAAACCAATCTATATTTCAAACCCGTTTTTGTCCCTCGAGTGTCAAACTCGAAAATATGATACAATAAAAGCAGAAATAGTAGGATTTGAGTGAAAAAAGCCAAACCTTCAAACATGAAAGTGTCGACCTCTTCGCGGATGTCTTCGACACTCATTTCCTCGCCATTGATGTGATGGTCGAGAAGTAAATCGAGAAATGCTTTCCGTCGGTCTTCACCGGCACTCGTCTTGAATACTATAGACGAAGAGTTGTTGAGAATCTCAGCCTTTCGGTCGCGAATCACTTTGCGTGTGAATGCGTGTAATTTAACTAAATTTTCCGCAAATTTATTTCCTTTTTCCGATCGATAGTACACCTGATCTGACCAATAGGTCGGCTGCAAAAGACGCTCCAAAAAACATTCGCCGACTCTTTGGAAGTAATAATTGAAAATTAATCGAAAATTTTGATTGAAACCAAACTAATCTATAAATTCTAAAATCAATATTTTTAACAAACACTCAATTCTGATATTAAGTATTAAGTGTATTGTTAAAAATTGTTGAATAATATCCCTTATCTCAATTGTAAAGTCTATTCATGTTTTATTCATTCGATAGAATTAATAATTGAAATAAAAATTTTCTATTTTTTAACAAAAAAATGGATATATTATCAGAATATAAACGGTTTCAAAAATACGGCAAAAATTTGATACAAAATCAATAAAAAGTGAACTAAAAATGGATGTCGAGAATAGTGAAGGAATTACGTTCGGATCAGTTATTAAATAAAAATGATAAGTATATAAGAATGTATCAAGGAATTAATACCCGATAGGGATAGGCTTAACCAAATAAACGACAATATTTTCAATACTTACTCCGTCACAGACTTACAATATTTGTTATTTGACGTCCCCTGAGCTCCTATTGATACTCCCATTATCGTTTCTAGATAGAATAAATTTTTTAATTAAAAAATAATCGGTTTTTGTTTTTCTTAAGTGTGAGCTTTATTGTATGGATTTTGTTGTGTTTTTTGTTTATTTGTATTAATCTCTAAGATTTTGGCTTAATTTTAATAATTAAAATCTCATTAGAATTAAAATATAAAACTAAATGCTTCAGTGTAATTGTCCAGTTTGTTTAAATTTCTATTTTTAGCATTGGACTACTAAATAGAATGCTGTCTTGTGCAAATAAATATATACAGTTATACAAACAGTTAGTCCAGTTTAATTTAATTTAATTTAAATATATTTATATTATTTTATTTGACTTACTAAATATTTAATTATTGATTTTAAATACTCACAAATAAATTTATTCTAGTGTACAATACTTGAATTATTTAAACTATTCATTCAAACATAAAAATATATTCAATATAATTATCAAATCATTTCATGAAATCTATTACTAACTATAACTGAATTTAAAATATATTCACAAAAATATTTTCGCAAAATTCAATTTAGAAAATGTAAAAATATTTGAATAAATGTCTAAAATATTCCGACTTTATTGAAATACGTGATACTTATTCTAAAAACAACAACAAAAATTGATGCATTAGTCTAAGATGCATTTTAATGTATTTATTTAAATTTATAGTTTTATTTTAAATTTAAATTTAAATTTATTAAAAATTAATTCGCATAATCATGGGTTTTGCCATTCCCAGATAAATTTAGTTTTAGTTTTTAATCGTATAAATTTTATGCATTTATTTTTTTAACACCAAACTTGACTAAATTGCCCTGGTAAATCTGGTGATAAAACTAGAATAATGTATTTTTACCTTAAGATTTTGCTAATAATTATTTTGTAAAATTTTATATAAAATGTTTATTAAGAACAAATTCTTAAATTATAAAATTTTAAAATGATATGTCCATAGTAGAATTTGGTAAAAATCTTCTGTCCCTAGAGTTTAAATTAAAATATCTAAACAATATTCAGCAACTGTTACAACAAACATAATTTTCTTTAGATTTTAGGCATGTTTTTTAAAAATTAATTTTAAATAATTTTCTTTATACATTTTTCTGTCTAGTTATTCATATATCCTTGGTCCGATTTCAATTGAATTAAAAGCATGGAAAAAAATTGTTTAAATTATTTTTGGGCAAAAAATATTTGCGTTATTTTATCAGTAAATAACTGGAAGTCATAAATATTTCAGAAAAGATAATAAATTATTTTCTAAACCGCTGACACCAATAAATTATTTTTACAATTTAGATTTAGAGTTTAGATTGTTATTGAAATTAAAAGTTAAACTCAATTTTTGATTACATTTATAACAATAATATTTTGTTATATCAGGAATAAGTTTCGAAAAATTTCAATTTCATACAATGAATATCTAAACTATAAATTAGGACTATTTTTATGGCATTTTTGTGTGCGATTAAAATCATAGAAAAACAAAAAATTTATTGAAAAAATCATTTATATTTCATATAAAAATTAATGACTTTTTTCTGTTCGCTTCACATAACTAAACAGTTCGTTAGTTTCGAACTACAATTGCAAACAATGACTACACTCTTGAATGGCTCGAATGTTAAAGATTTTTGTATATAATTTATTCGTTGGCTTACGATATGCTGATAAGCAATAATAGAAGAGCTCTTCTGATGGTTGTGTTGGTTGTGGTGAAGAAACTTAAGCAAAACAAATATATTTTGTTTGAAACATAGCTACTATTCTGGTACTACTCTTCCAACTCGAGATAAAACTAAAACTAATTGAATTCAGTTATATTCGCCGGCAATTAGTTCGCTCTCAATATAAATATATGACTTATATTATATTTATTATTTATATAATAATTAACTTAAGAGCTATTCTAACAAACTCTCCACTGAATCAATAACTCAATACAAGCAAAAATATGTATGAATTTACATATTTTACGCAAATAAACCGCTAAACAAATAATTAAACCTTAAAATCGTTTGAAATATAAGTAATAATAAGCGAATCAAATAATGTGACCAAAAAAGAAAACAATTGTCCAGGTTCCATCTGTTTGGCAATACCGGTTAGAATTCGGTTTTATATTCCGTAAGTCATTAATAGCACATATGAGACGACATAATAGCCGTCAAAGTTATTAACTTTAATGGTAAGCCATATAGAGTAAGAGGTAAGAGCTATAAGACATACCGCAAATAATGTCAAGAGTACAGGCGGTAATGATGGGCACAATGTCAACGACAGTGCAATTAACGCACTTTCGGCGCGCGATTTGCTGTAGTTTATCGATGAGAACCACTCCCTGTTCGTTGAACACCGGAACAAAGTCGTGAAGAATCTTGAAGTGAAACGCCGGCACTAATAGCTTGCGTCGAGTTCGCCATTTGGATCCGGTTGACGTCAGAAGACCTGTTCCCAGCCAGGGATGAAGGAATTTGTATTGAGTCGACTTCTCCAATAGAAAATTGTTCGATAGGACTCTTTCGACTGTTTCGGGATTCCAGAGGAAGACCATTGGTTCCCATGAGAGCCATATCCGAAATATCTTTTCTTTCGCGTAAATAATGGTATATCCGCTCACGGCTTGCATTAAATCTTTGTTAGTAGAGCACCGGAGGGTTCAGAAAAGCAAGTTTAGTTTAATTGAAATTTTATTCGCCATTAAACTAGTTTTTAATTAGTAAACAATTTCAAAATTTGACTCTGGGTGCCTTTTGGGTCTGGCTTGTTTTACTAAAATAATTGCTTGTCTATTGAATTAATTGTTTGTATAAATTATTAAAATAATTTAATTTAATAATTTATATATTAGTTTTTTAACTATTGCTAAAAATACGTAAAATAAATATTTGAGAATAAATAAACTAGATTAAATCGTAACTTATTTCAAATTACAGTTCCAAATATTGACTTCTTTTTGCTATTGTCTTAATTTGTACTAAACACGCATTTCTATAATAGTAAACAATTTTTATTTAATCGATAATATAATTCACGAATTTATTTATTTTGTTTAATGCGTGTATAAAAAAATAAATTATTAAAAAGATAATAAAACTTTACTTCCAGTCTAGAAAACTGATGAACAGAATGGTCACAAAAACAGATCACAATTTCTTATTTAGTTGTTTGCTATTAATGGCTATAATTTATTATAAAAAACAACAAAAAACAGAAACAAAACAAAAAAGTTATTTTTTTGAGTCTTTGATAAGAAGAGATGAGAAAAGACACGAAAGGCAAGAGTTTTTTTGGTCAAACAAAAAGTTGCAAAAAACTGAAATAATAGGGGAAAAGTAAATGTGATTTTCACTTACTTACTAATAAATTCTTCGCTTCTTCAGAGTCGCTCAAAACGTTCTTCAAGATAGCCATCGGAGCATTGCCTAGAATGACATTAAAGCATTTGGGCCCGGGTATCTGATCAATGGCTGCACATTTGTGCTTGATGAGTCTTAACCACGGAATCACACGATGTATTAATATAAAACCGAAACCCAATATAAAAACTATGCGAATCAGCGATAAAGTGCTTAAATTCCATACATTATTGATTGAATTCTGTATAATAGAAGCGAACATTTTTAGCTATGTTTTCACTACTAGTCTAACAAAACGAGATTCTATAAAAACAAATTCAATCTTTTAGTCTATCATTGCTCCAAATGTGAAAATTAGTTTTTTCGAAATACTTAAATTGAAAATATTGACTCGATTTTCTGAAACAAGTGATTGACTGTTCATAACGTACTTTAATTACAGATTGTTATCAAACAATCTATAGAAAGGCATTCCGTTTCACTGATTTTCCGCCGGATTATAGCGAAATGTCTATTCTTTAGACAATATTTCGTTCAATTATTTCTTTATTTTTGCTATCATTTCAAATTCGGAAGTGCTTTAAATCCTTGAAGTCTTTAATTTTGAAAAATACTAAACATTTTTCAACATATTTAAATATTTCTAAATTACAAATAAAACTCATTAATTGCTCTCAATTACTAGATTATGGTTTTTTATGGTTTAATTCCAATTTTCAATGTTAGTTCCATATTTTGGTCAAGTTTGACTGTTTTTGCTAATTAACTAAATATTTAAGTAGTTTTTTATATTTGATTTTTTATTTAGGAAATATATCTTTTATTTTTTAATGTTTCGGTTATGCAATACTGAGTTATAAATTCAAGTACTTTCTAATTATGTCAGCCCTAATGTCACGGTTTATATGATACACTGCCTGTGCGGCATAACTGTGCTAACTGTGTAAAATATATTTTGTTTCACGATTGGCTCAAATTACAGTTAACAATGTTTTAACAATTTTGTTTTTTAAAACACAATAAAATGTCTATTAATAATAATTAAAACAATTGTAATTCAATGCTTTTATTTTATTTTTCAGTTAAAAATTCGGATTTTTGTATAAAATACAATTCAAATACTTTAAAATTTAGTATAAAAGCAAATAAATATTGACTACATAAATGCTAATGTTTATGTAAAAAATAGCATCCGGGATTTATTTAAATTGCTCATTTTCCTGAAAGTAATTAAAATATTTAAGAAAATATGTGAATAAATATTTACTAAATATCATTAAAAAAAATTAATAGTTTTTAAATTGCATTACATTTTGTGTAGATTTTAATCAAATGTTGCAATGTTAAAAATTTCTTTCGTAAAAGTAATTTGAAGATAGAAAATTTTTATTAAATTAATTTTTAAATTAAATAAGCAAGTTTGCATAAAACTCGGAATTTTTGAGGAACTGTATAAAAGGTATGAGAGTTTGTAAATATAAACTAAAAAATAATAAATTTAGTAAAAGTTTAAAATTAAAAATAATAATTAAGTTAATTAATCAAAATTAACTAATAATTAATTTAATTGTTCCAGGTTAATTGTTCCCAGGAACTTCTTGGAGTAAACCTCATTTTGATAGCAGATTTAGGTCGGATTACCATTTCGGGTGCAATCTTGATCTGATCCCTGTGTTCTAACGACTCAATCGTATAATTGCGTAAAATGTGGGCCAAAATGGTCTTCTCCTCTAAGAGTGCGAACTTCTGTCCGATGCAATTGCGGGCACCGGCAGAGAACGGCACGAATGCGAACGGATGGCGCGTCATTTGACTGTTGTCCAGAAAACGGTCTGGCTCAAACACTTCTGGCCGGGGAAAGTGCTCCGGGTCTCTGTGTACTTCGTATAGGAATATCAAACACGTGACCCCTTTCGGCACATTATAGCCATTGATTCGAAAGTCTTCGTTGAGATGACGGCCGACAAAAGGTACGGAAGGGAAGAGTCGAAGCGCTTCCTTAATACAGGCCTCCAAGTACTTCAAGTCACGCAAATCATTCATTGTTATCGACCGCTCGCTATCAGTGCCGCCAAATATTAGATCCAATTCCTGATGACATTTGTCTTGTATTTGTGGACTAAGACCAATCAAATGCAATGTCCAACTGATAGCCATGGAAGTAGTGTCGTGTCCCTCAAACATAAAAGTGTCCACTTCTTCACGAATGTCCTCTTCAGTGAACTCACTATTAGTGAAGTGTTCGCTGAGAAGACTGTCGAGGAATGCCATTCGACGCCTGCCTTCGCCCGTCTCTTCGCTGCAAACGGCTTTTGATTTGTCGTTTTTCCCATTAATTGAGTACTCATTCAGTAATTCCTGTTTTCGTTCTTTAATAACCTTTTGATGGAATCAATAAAATAATAAGAAATGCATTTGTCGTCAATAATATGATAAAAAGAGTTTTCATTCTCATTCTTATTCACATAATTCTAATTCTAATTCAAATTCAATGCAAACCTTATCTGTAAACGAGTGAAGAATATTCATATTCGTGTTAAACGATTTGCCGTTTTTGGTCTGACTGTAGATAAAGTCATTCCAAAGCCAGGGCCGGAGCAGTCGTAAGAGGAATAGCTCTCCTGTTCTGTTACAGTAATGGATAAAAGTGTTTGCAATGACTAATGACTGGATTTGCTGATGGATTGTATGTATAGAATGTATTCATTGATAAATAAATAAATCGATTGATTAATGAATTATGAGTTGTTCGGCGCCAACACTGTTAGCACTAAAATTATTCAAATCATACGATGAATAACATGAAAATTTCTCAATCATAACCAAGCAATTATTATTGAGTTAGTAAAGAGTATTGCCCATACATTCAAACTCTAATTCAATCAAATATCGTACAAATACTGTATAACTGTATATAAATCCATAATTCTTTTCATAACTTCATTGAACGCTTGTAATGGATCTCACATTCGCCTAATATATAGACTCGAATAGCACTGTCAATAAACTCTATGATTACGGTCGGACGGCAATGGCTTTCCGCTTAATTAATTTATTACAATTGCCACACAATTGCCCAAATATATATGCGATTGACTTTTACGATAATTGACTCAACCCACACCAATATTAATATTTCAATATTTGTATTAATTTATTTATGTTTGCACTTTTCAACATGTTCAAGATTTTTAGACAAAAATATTTATTATCTAATTTGATTAAATAATGATTTATTTTTGGATATTCATCATAATTTTAAAGACAAAATATTTTTGCAATTCTTAAATATGAAAAAAGTTTTGCATTTATATTAATTTAAGAATATCAGTCAACGTATTAAAATAGCAAGTTTATAAATTTTACAAATATATGCATTTTTCTGTCGGATATTAATTTATTCTTCAACTAAATTTCAATTTAATCTCAAAAGAATAAAATTCTCACTTAATATCAATTTGTGGCCAAATTTTACACATTTAAAGGCCTCTGCACATAGAATGTAAAGTTAACAAGGAAATATTGTCTTTTGAATATTTAAATAAATTTGATTCCGACTTAAAATAAGGTTTCATTAATAAAACGAGTCAACACAAGACGAGACACAAAAGGCTTTTATGTGAAAACAATAAAGACTTTTGCAAAAAGAAATTGATCCAAACAACAAATTTGAACTACAATTGAAAAATGAGATGACCTCTGAGATGGAGATCAAACAAATGTATGTAAAGATAGGGAAGTCTCTAAAAGCAATTCAAAATCAAAAAGAATGGCCACCAGCCAATTGCATTGTTTGCAACCCCATCCCCCATCCCCTCCCCCTCCACATTACCTAAGCTAATTTAATTATAATATTGTTTCTTAAAATTAAGTTATAAAAATATTCCTGGTTATATTTAATAAAATTAAATTCAGTATTTTTAAGCCTAACAGCAAAATTGATCAAACTTTTAATCGAGTGTGAGCTAGTTAAAACCGCAGTTTTGGCCAATACTGATATTAAATGTATGCACTTTTATAGTGCGCTTAAGAATATTTTGATTCAATGCTCGGAATCCTTACAAATAAAAGATTCAGTGAATTACACACTTCAGACATTATAAAGAAATTGGAGTGAAGTTGCATTAGAGTAGAAGTTGTGCTCTTATTCTTCAATACTCCCCAAATGTATGTTCATCACATTCATCGCTAAGAGATTTCTTTTTTGCACTCATATTATAGACACTTTTCAAAGCATTTTGCGCTTTGAAAGCAAACTTTATGTCACTAAATAATATTCACCAGAATTTTCAAACATAAAAAAAAGTTAGACTAAAAAAATGGAGCTAAACATAACTTCGTAACGGATTTAATAGTTTTGCTTTACTATTAAGTCAGTTATTTAGAGCAAAAATAAATTTATAAACACAACAACAGAAAGCGAACAAAAACATTTCATTGAAAATATTTACACAAAACATACATTAAATAAGTAAATAGCTTTTTCGTATCAATACTGAAAAACATGAAATTTAGCTCTTTTTTTTCGTTACTGTCATTGAAAATTTAAATTAAAATATCAGATATCGTAAAAGTCTTTATAGATTAGAAGAAATACTTGTTTAATATTTTATAAGACTTGACTTAACTAAAGCAATAGTATTGGAGAAAAGTATTAGATATTCCGAAAGAAAAAGATTAGAGAAAAAAATAAGAAGAAACAGCAAAAAGTGATATAGAGTACTACTTTGTAACACAAGTACCGTAAACTCTAATAAATTAGCACATGTACATATATAATAAATTTGGATTTTATGTCTTGAGTTTAAAAGTGAGAATAAAACTAGTTTACAATATGTTCAAATTAATATTTCTGAAAATAAACTTTAAAAATTAAAATTTTAAAAATAAATATGGTATTAATTTATTATTACTAAATTAACTTTTATTATCTAAGCTTAAAACTACAAATTGTTATATAAATGTGTCAAAATAGCTAATAAATTTAACAAATATAAATTAAATTGGTAACTTTTAGTAAGCACTTTCATTTAAAATTTAGAAATTCTGTAGGATTTGAAAGTTTTAAAAAGTAAAAAAACTCTAAATTAGATAATGAAATAGTTAAAATAGATTATATTCAAATTAACTATTCAAGTAATCTAATGTTATAATAAAATGTTTAATTATTCCGTCTTGTTACATGTACATAAAGGCTTTAAATCAGACTTAAAGAAACTGTTTAATTTACCTTATAAGTACATGTACTAATTTATGAAGAAATATGGTATATGTATATATAAGATAGTTTAGTTTTTTTATTTGACACTTACTCGTGAATAGCTTTAACGTAAAGACTGTCTAGATGAATTTGCGAATCCATTTTGATGCCCATCGCTGTCTCTAACAATATTAGATTAATAATCATTATATGATCTATTTTTACGACTTTTATTCGTGTATTAAATAAAAATTGTCTTGATAACTTATAGAATAACCACAAAAATTTACGCTTACAAAATACTAATAAACTAAATCAATCATATTCAAAATTTAAAATAAAACATTTTAACATAAATAGCAATAAATCAACAAGTTTGATTATTAATCAAATATTTGCACAATTCAAATGTCATATGATTTGTGTTAAATATTTTATTTCTAAAAATTCTTGTTTACTTATTGGACATAAATTATTGCTATTTTTAAAATAAATATTTAGATGCTAAATTCCAGCTGACCACTTTAATCATATATTAAATTTATTTTTCATGCTGATACAATTCCAGAGACAAGATAAATGATAAACTGCTTTATTCGGGTTTCAAATATTTGTGTTTTCAGTTTCAGTATATATTTATTTTTGATAATCCAGTTATTTAATATATTGAATTTTGCACGCTAAAAAGCGTCTGGATTATTACAGGAATGGCCAAATAAAAACAAAAATCTAAATTATGGCTCTTATTTCAAATTACAAAACAACATATTAAAAGTTATAGTTTACTTGAATTAAAAGTTAAAAGTTTTTTGTATTAAAAAAACACCTAGCTGTTTTAGTCTTAAATTAGAAATTAGATCTAGTGGTGCCTGGCCACTTCTGATCAATATCAAAAGAAAGTGGGTGTCTAGAAATTGAATAGAAAGTGCACTTTTGTGAAAATATCAATATATCAATACTAACCACATATGATATCGAGAGCACATCTAGTGATATATGGAGTGATGTCGTCAATGACTCCATTATTAGCCACTATTTGTTTATTGAATAAATCAATGAATACAGTGATGTGTTCGTTCATTATCGGCAAAAAGTCTT
This sequence comes from Belba bartosi, assembly GCA_034693685.1. Lineage (NCBI taxonomy): Eukaryota > Metazoa > Arthropoda > Arachnida > Sarcoptiformes > Damaeidae > Belba > Belba bartosi. The sequence continues at coordinate 2,911 of JAQFXP010002599.1, read as the reverse complement.
CTAAAATCCGAAAGTGAAACGAAGGCGTCAGTAGTTTCCGTCGCGATCGCCACTTAGTTCCTCCGCTATTCAAATATCAATATTTTGTTTATTTTTAGTTTGTTTTTTGTTTGCAAGAATTTTTGCTAGTTTGACAATTTCTCAAATATTATTTTTAATTAAAATTTAATCACTAAATTATGCAAGGAATTTCTTGTAATTTATTATTATTATGTATACAATATTTTTTATTCAATATTTTTCACTGGAATTTAAACAATTTAATCTACTTTACTGTTTTGTGAAGGTTTAGCAAATTTATGTTTTATATAAAAACTTTTTAATTATATAACTAAATTTTTTTTGCTGTTGAAAAGTTTGTTAATAATTAAAATTGTTTAATTTAAAAAATTAGTTTTAACTGAACTAGTAAAATAAATTTTCATTAATTTTAATTATTTTTATTTATGTTGATTTTTCTCTTATTCTGACGAAACAAAAGCAAATTCTTAATTGATTGGCAAACGAATCAAATTTTGTTTAGCAATGTTTGGACTCTCGTGAGACCTAATCAACAATTGTGTCAAAGACTTGTGTTATTAAATGTGTTATAAAAGACAAAAAAAAGGCAAATCCAGTGAAAAGGTAGCTATTGTTGGACAATATAAGCAATCAATAAAATGCAAGAATAAAAGTATGGCTTTGTGTGCAAAATAGGGTATAATTGTCTGATTCGCTGATTAGACGATAAAAACAGTTGATTTCATGCCTCAAGAATTAGGGGATTTTATTATTTGTTAATCTCTTTTCATTCAGAATATTTGAGTCGAATAAATGGATTACAAAACTGTTTATTTTCACTATCAATGTTCGGCATATATTATATTTAAATCTCGAAAAATCTGCTTTTGTTTATATTAGAGTTGATTATAAAACAGCAATTCAGCAAGTAATTTAGTTGAATTCGATCTAGGCTAATGCTTTTAATTAAACTTCACGTTTGGAGTTATGTCTGGCGATAAACTTCTTCCATATAGACTTCATATAGATATATAGTTTTCTGCTATTTATTTATGAATCAAGTTTTGAACCAAAATTAAGATTTATTTTTAATTAAACTGAATGACAAATGTAGAGTAAATAGAGAATTATTATAATTTGATTCATTGCTCTTAGCATTAAATGAATTAAGATCTGATAATATAATTACAACAAAAAACATAAGATTTTAATTGAATTCATTACAAGAAATGCAAATCTTTGCAAAGAAAAAAATTTTTATTATAAAAATAAGAATTTTTCTATTTATACTTAATTTTTGTAATGGAGTTTATCTGAAATACTGTACTTTTTTTTCTTTAAAAAATAGTCAATTCTATTAAATAAATAATTTCTTTAATGTACAAATGGTTCTTTTATATGTATAAAAATCTATTTTTATCATTTTATTTTCAATTTGTTATTTAATTAAATTTATTCAAAATACTTTTTTAACAAAAATAAATTTTTGTAATACTAATGGAAAACTAAATAAAATAGATTTAGTAATATTTATAATTAAATAATATATAATTCGGGTTATCCATTATATTATTATTATACTAATTGAGGTAGCTCTAGTTAGGTAGTTATAGGTAAGTTGATCTAGTAAAGTTTTTAAATAAAAACAGATCGGATTACTTAACTGCCTTAATTGAAAAAATAATTGTATTTATAAAACAATTGTAACTTACAAGAAACTTTCATTAGAATTAACATTCTAGATTTTTCTATTATTTATTTTGTGCAAAAACATATCATTTATAGTTAAAAAAATAAAACCATTGATTTATATTTAAATTTAAATTAGCTTTAAATAAAAATCATTATTTAAAAAAATAGATTAAATTTATTTTTAACCTAGTCAATTTAGTGTTTAAATAAACTGGTATACCTGGTTAACAATCCAAAGCCTAGCCATGGCGTCAGCAATCGATATTGATTTGCTTTTGCAAGTATTGTATTGCTTGAAAGTATTGCCTTAAAAATTAATTTAAGTTTTATTAGTCTTATATTTTTTATATAAATAGTTTTTGCTTTTGAGTAGAATATAATATAATTTACGGACAAATTCTAGGAATTCTTTTAGCAATTTTGACTTCCATATAATCAGACCTACCCAAGGGATAAGGCTTTAACAAAATATTCAACATTAAAAGTATTTAAATAAAATTTTGCTTTTAAGTTTTATGAGATATTATAGATCTCCCAGATAAAATGATAAAACGTAATTTATGTATAACTACAGCTGGATTAAATTTTCATTTTGTTTATAATTCGATAAAGTGTTTATTAAACTACTAAATACTAAAAATATTTAAACCAATTATTTGATAATTACTGCGATTTCAGCGTTAAAACTAGTCAGACAAATGTATTGGACTTTTTGTTAAAAAAAACTAATATCTGAAACCCAAACACATAATTAAATAATATGCCTAAGTCTCCCAAAATGTCCCCCAATCGCACCATTTTGGGCATATTTGCAAAAACAACTGTACGCTAAGAGGTGAACCACCGACAGAACTACTAAAAAAATCAAAACAATTTTACAAAAATTTGGTCCAAAACATAATGAGAATAGTAAAAACAAAAGTCCGAACTGCAGCGGACAGAGGGGTCTTATCTGCAATTAATTAATTTTAAATTAAAATTTTGTGATAATTGAATTATTAATAGTTTTCGGCGTTATTATTACCCAGAATTTGCTGATTTATTTTTTTGTTTTTATTAAATTTTTCTCAAGACTTTTTAGAAGATTTTTTTAACAGTTAATTTAAATTATTATTTTCAAAACTCATTTATAATTATTTTATAAATATTTGTTTTAAAATAAATCTAATATCAATAAACTTTCTTAAACAACTTTCAAACAATAAATCAAATAATGGTA
>JAQFXP010002598.1:0-14652 GCA_034693685.1 Belba bartosi | reverse complement strand
CCAATCAAATCAATGAATGACTGAAATATCGCCAAAACATGTGATAAATATAAAATAAATGAATTGAATTTTATAAACAAAACAAAAAAGTTATTTAAACTAAAATTTTAGAACAAATATATTAACAAATAATGTCTTTAAGACTATTGTCGTGGAACAGACACATGACAACAGAACTGACCAAATGTTGTCGACTTTTATGTAAAACTAATAATTTGTTTTGTGATTCTCATCAGATCTCTCGACACAAGTCTTCGACATCGAGTCCATCGGCGCAAACGTCGAGCGAACCGGCGATTGGAGGCCAGGAATCGGGTGAAGGCGTGCGAAGGTCGGCCGAACCGGAACCGGAATACTTGGGCGAAACTAAGTTCTCAATGCCTAAGCCTATTGCCATTAAACCGATTCAATCGCTTGGAATCAAAACAAAAATCGAAAAAATTTTGAAATACGAGTCGTTTATTGAAAGACTATTTTTGGGTGAATTCGATAAAGACTTCTTGAGTTTCCCGATTCTGCTGAAGACGAAGAATGAGTTCATTGAAATGTCCGATCAATACGATATGATTCGACAAATGTTTACTAAATTACCAAAAGATGAACAGACTTTGGATTCTTTGGCTTTCAATTCATTGCATGAGTTGAGTGTCTCTGAAATGATATACGTCTTCGAAGCCATCGGTGGCTCCAATCAAAAGAGTCTCACTTTTGGTAACATAACTGCCGAACAGAGAAAGCTATTGAATCCGAACAATGACCCGAAGTATATGTCGATTCCCGACAATGTCTTGTCGACCGAAGTGTTTAAAACCAACAAATCGATTGTCGAACAACTCATTCCACTTATAATTCATAATTCAATGTCTTATTATGCGATCAATACCTCTTCAAATGAGTCACTAAAGCAACAAATTCTGGAAAATCGGCCGAAAATTGGTTTTGCGTTTTGCGAACCGAACGACAATTTGGGTTCTCTTCCATACATTCATTGGGAAAGTCGGGCCAAACTGTCCAATGATTTTAACTCTTGGCTTCTAAACGGATCCAAAGGCAGGATTTTTAAAGATAATTATGATTACTATTTGGTGTTCTGTCGGTCGGAAGAGTTTCCGGAAACGCTAGACCGGAACCGACAGAATGAGTTTGGAATCGTTACACTTGTGGTACCCAAAGAGATGCTTACTATTGAAGACGACGGCACAGATAGCTATGGCGTAGAGTATCAAAGGATTAGTTTTAATGATCTGCTTCTGTCTCGAGAGTCACACGAAGTGATAAAATCTGAAGAAAAGGCAACTCTCGCTCTGAATGTGAAGTCTTGCGGACAGATAGCGTCGGCGGCCGTTGTTTTGGGTGTTTTGAAGCAATTGTTGAGAAATACTTACGATTTTCTCATTAATGAAAGAATAGGTTTGACTGAATGTGAGATAATTCAGAAAATACTGTCCGAAAGCACCCGAAAGATCTATGCGATTGAGTCGATGCTGTATATGACGGCCGCGATGTTCGACTCATTCGAATCCGGCGCTGACTTTTCACTCGAGAGCCTAACCGTCAAAACTCTGGCCATAGAATACGCTTACGATGTGATCAAAAACTTGCGATCGATATACGGCTCTCGATATTTGGTCTCATCTTCGGCGCACGACTTGATTAACGTTTTTGACTCATTTCTCGACTCTTCGATCAATAATCGCATATATTTAGCATTACGTGGCCTTCGAATGCAGGGACAGTGGCGTCACGACCATATCCGCAAATCTCGTCTCAGCCCTCTCTATCCGGTCTACGCTTTAAAGCAGTTCATCGGTGCCGTCAAAACCAGACGCGACAACATTGACCTCGACCTGGATCTGTTGGGTTGGGTTCACCCGACTCTTAAGCCGGCGGCCGAATGGCTCGAATATAGTGTTAAGAAATTAGATATTGGATCGGATAGTCTACTCAAAGTGCACGGGAAGGTATGGCTTGAATTTGTTGGACTTTAAATTGGTTTTGATTTGATATTCTGTAGTCTAGAGTTTGAATTGTAGAACAAATAGATTGAATTGAAATTTATTATAAATACTTAATTTTTATATTTTATTTAAATTATTAATAATTTAATATTCATTTAGCAGAACATAATTCAAAAACAAATGGAATTAAACCGATTGGCGACTATAGCGATGGAGATATATATGATGACTTGTGTCATATCCCGGGCCTCTCACGCCCTCTGCCACGGAATTCGAAACAATGACATTGAGAGAGAGGTCGCAATGGCCTTAAGTATGGAGTCGTTTCTCAATATAACAAAACTGATCGACGAAATGCTCGGCGACTCCTGTACTTCGAATGACTTCCGTAACCCTATCACTCATAACAGAAATATGAAATTCAACGGATATTTCGCAATGTCTACATTTGACCGCATTGTTTGAACACACCTGTAGTTCGAACTTCGAACTTCGAGCATGCACTATTTGCCTGTTTGTCTGTTCTCTCACTCTGTTAAGTGCATTAGTTTTTGTAAATTAACTTCAATTTTAGGATTTAATTCAATTTGATTTGTTGTTGTATTTATTACATAAATGATTTAATTATTAAATTAAAACAAAGTTCTAAAAAGTTTTATGATTTTAAATAATTGATTGATATATTAAAATTGAGGACTGGAATGCCGGTCAAGCGTAGGCCACACCCTATGGATGTGACCTCTGGTCGTTATCGATGACTGGAATCACTGAATAGCTTGACGTGTGGCACTAGAAAATGGTCCCAACAGTAATGCTTTTATATGTAGCAAAACTTATCTACAATAACATAAAACTGATATCACTTTGCTATATAGCACTAGGCTTTGGCTGTACTCATATGAAGCTATTCTATGACTGGAATGCTCTCTTTGGTCATAAAAACAATGATTACGTTAAGAAACTTTAGTCAATACAAACGCTTTAATAATCAAAAACCTAAGCGAGCTTGTTCTTTTAAAAATTGTGGAACTACTTAAGACTTAATCGGGCAATATATAAATTTTCGAAATTATTTTAAGCAAAAAAATAATTTCAAACAAAAATAATTGATTTTTTCTTCAAATAATTGATTTGTTTTTATTGTTTTATTTCGCTTCACTTCCACCGCTTAAGAGAAAGCAAATAATTAATTAAATGGCAAACAATTGGTTCGAAAAAGAGTTTTTGATATCATTTCAAACATTAGAAGAGAAGAAAAGACATAACTATTGAATCAAAGAGTTGTTTAGTTTATGAATAAATGATATATTTTATGAATTCAGTAATAAAACTAAATTATTAATTGATTTAACACTAAATTTCTTTTTTTTTAAATACAAGTCTTCTCTAATTATAGTTTATTATTATTTTGTGTCATAATTGTTGTTATTGTAAATATATTTTTAAACACTTTTTAATTTTTATTAAAAACACAATTTTCTGTAATTTTTCAATTAATCGTAAAAACTAAAAAAAATTTATTTTATTTCCACAAAAAAAAATATGAGAAAAAGAGAGCAATTGTTATAATATACTAAAAATGTATTTTCTTATCAATAATTATCGACATTGATCATTTTTATGATTTCAATTATTAATAATTTTTACAAAAACAAAATTCGATGAATTAATGATTAGCTGCTTATTGAATGGGAAACGTAATAATTGATATGAAAAAGCATTTTATTAAACTTTATAAAAAAAAAGTTTTTAAACCTAAATATATGGAAAAAATAATTTATTTTGAAGAACATAAGAGAGAGGGAGAGAGAGGAAGAGACTATAAAACAAAAAGCTCTTAAAGACTAAATACATCGATAATTAAATAATTAAACTAATAATTCAGAGGAAATAAAACGAAAAAACCATTTATTGAGAACCATATGAACAAAAATTAGGGAAAATAATACTAAACATTATAACTAATAATTGTTTTATAGAGTAAATGAATAAAAATCCTTCAAAAAATGAAAATACAGTTAATTTTCTCAATATTTTTTCTCTTAATTTTAAGTCAAATTCTGTGTGTTTTTCATAAAAATTAGTTTTCTTTGTATTTAATAATAATTGTAACTATAATTAGAGTTTGGAATGAAAAGACACAAAAAGTTTTTTCTTGTTTTGTTTGTAAATTAATTCAAATAATTATTACTCAATAATAAAAAAATTGTCGAAACAATACTCTTTCTATAAGATATGTAAAGCAATACAAGATTTTTGCCGTAAATTAGATTATATTTAGAGTTCATTCAAATGGTTTGATTGGTTTGTTTTGATGGCATTGTATGTGTAATGTGTTTCTCCACAACAAGAAAATTCACTGATTTTTAGTCCAAAATCTATTGCTATTAATAACTATAATTAAAAAACTGTTTTTCCTTTAATAAGCGAATTGAAACGTCGAATAAGTTTTTTCTTTTCATAACATATAATAATGAGTTGATTATGGGTTTTGTCTATAAAATGAAAAACACAAAAAAGTGATGAAAACTATTACAATAAAAATAAACTCAAAATTGAGGGAAATTTGAGAAAAAACAAATGACATAATTGGAAACAATACAAACAAAAGAGTTGTTATAATTGAGGAGAAAGTTATGGCTGAATTGTGTGGCGAGTCTTATCCAAATAATATATCAAATGATTGGTTCGGATGAGTAGTAAAGATGAAATCAAATAACCCGTTGTCTACTGTCTTTAGGAGAGACGCAATACAACAACAAAATAATTAAAAACTTCTAAAGTCTTGAGTTGTTGTTGTATTTTGTAGTCAGTGTTTCAGCACTTCTCAAAAAATAAACTAATTTTTATGTTTTTAGTGAACAAAGAAATAATAATAATTGAATTGATTTGAATTGTAGACAACTTATGATTTAATAATTGACAAAATTAAATATCCGCTCGATATACAACTCGTTGTCTCTGTACTAATCGCAAAAACTGTTTGACATCTCATCCGAAGGGGAAAAATGATATAAAGTAATAAAAAAAAGTTGAAAATATCTTCAATAATAATAATAATAACTATTATTATTATTATTATTAATATCAATATTAGAGTTAATTTTTGATCATTTCATTCATATGTGGTTTGACGACAAAAGAAGATTTGTTGCAAAAGTAAATTGATTTGAAGTTTGAAGTATCAGTTGGTCTGTCTTGAGGTGCGAACCGTTTGATTAATAATATTATTGTTATATTCACTTCCACTGAACGCACGGCTCAGGAAAAACAAACAAAAATACAAAATGAAAAAAAAAGTTGAAATCAAATTCAATGAACTTCCGAACTCTCGGGTTTGGGTGTCATATGGTTAGCGGCCTCTTGTAATGTCGAGTGCGGCGTCGCGTGTGCTGTCGAGAGTGAAGTGGGCCCAGAGCCGGGCGCCGGCAGTGGTTCTAATGTAGTCGAATGTGGAACTATAGGGCCGGTATAGTTGTAAGCACTGGCGCCGTTAATACTCTCCCCATAATTGGATGAAACAAAATATTCTTTGTTTACACAGTTTCGCAACGAATCCGGTATTCGGCCCACAATTGCCCGACGGATCTCCGAAGCGGCCATTTCCCGGAGTTCGGTGGAGGAGGCGTCGCTATACCAGGCCGCGTGAGGGGTGCAGATCACGTTCGGCGAATCTTTTAGAGGACCTAAGCATTAGTCACTCATTATTTTATTTTAATATTCTTCTAATAGTCTGGTTCTTAGAGTCGATTCACTAGACTTTCGACAATAACTCAATGCATTCGAAACAGACAGACAGACAGATAGAGAGACAGACATGCAATTGGTTTACGACTAATGGCTTACTATTTGATAAGTTAGTTAAACGACTCTTAATTTGTTAACAAATACTAAAAATCAAAGCTATGTTTGAAAACAATTTTTTATTTTTATTCTTTAAACTTAGAACTCAATTAATCTGTATTCTAATCTAATACTAAATTTGAGTAAATTTTTGGTTTCAATTCAATTCTCTCAACACTGGAAACGACTCATAAAAAAATATTTCTATTTATAAATAAACTACAAATAAATTCCATCAAAATTCAAACGCAATTCAACACTCAAGACATACTGTAATTAAATTCTTAAACTGTATATCAAAAGTCAAAAACATTTGAAATTCATTGAAATAACTTCGACTGCATTTAAGAAAAATATAAAAAACTTTATACTAAAGGCATAACAAAAACCTAAGATAAGAGCTAAGCGTTGTATGACTTAAGTGGGAGTTTGAGTGCGTTTGACAGACCGTCTAATTGGCACAGAGTTGGTATGTCGTGTCAACAATGTAAGGACAGGGAGAGGAACGGAGAGCGGAATCAATTAAAGTAATGTAATGTAATGTATAATATCGTACCAGCCATGCCCGACAATGCATTGAACGGCTCGTTCTCGTGTACATCGAGTGCTGCAGCTCTGATGCGACCGTCCTTTAGTGCAGCCGCTAAGGCATTCTCATCTACCAGACCTCCTCGGGCTGTGTTCACCAGAAAGGCACCTATGGTTGTAACGATACAACAATTTATAGCATTAAATAATTACGAAATTACGACTAAAGCAAACAAAAACTTAAGAAAATAAAAACAATAGAAGAGAAACAGTATCTGAAGATCAAAAGACATGCGATTCCGTAAAACTAGTGTTAAATTGAATTGAATAGAAAAAGTGTTTTTAGAACCTCTCGATCGGCGAATACATTGATCGTCAGATACCGTTTCTATGGATAGTGACGATTCAATTGAAAGAGCAATAAGAGAGCAAATGGTATATATATGGTATATATGGTATAAATGGTACATATGGTACGGTAGCAAAGAGTACAAACCCGGACGCATCTGTTTGATGGTGTACTCATTGATGAGATGATGATTGTGTTCATTCAGAGTACAGTGAAGTGACACACAATCGCTTTGAAAGAGTAGGTCCTGTAGTGTATAAACTCGAGTCAAACCCAAAGACTTTTCGATGCCGTCCGGAAGGTATGGGTCATAGAAGATGACGTTAAACCCGAACGCCTTCGCTCGCAATGCAACTGCTGTTCCCACACGACCTGAGGGTTCCGCACAATGCAAACAAAATTCACGTCAGCATTAAAAGTCAAATACATTTAGACGTTTAAATCGAATCAAATTTCGAGTCACAATCCATACCCAAACCAACGATTCCAAGTGTGTCGCCTCTAATGCGGGCACAACCGGCCGCGGCCTCGCGCACCTGTTCCGGTCCCTGAAATTTTTTGCCCTCTCTCACCATATTTGCCAACCAATAGGTGCGTCGATAGAGGTTTAGGATTAGACATAATGTAGTGTCGGCCACCTCTTCGACCCCATACCCGGGAACATTGCAAACGGCGACTCCTATTCGGGTAATCGTTCAGAAAGTTTCACAAAGAGCTCGTATTTATTCATTTGTTTACTATTTCTACTTAAATGTATAATTAAACTAATTGTTTATCAAATTTATATTTTTTAGATTAGATTAAAAACAAAATTCTAGATATTCTACAGAAATAGACTTTAAACTGAGATTAATAGCATAAAAAATGTTGAAATAATTGTAATTATTATAATTTCACACTTCGACTACAATAATGAGTTAAAGCAAAAAGTTTAACACATTTTGAATCAAAACAAAACTCGAAAAAGAGTTTTAAAATCAATATAAAAAACAAATAAATAAGAAAAACAATGAAAATGAGTCTCAATTGAGCAAACAGTTAGAGCAGAGACAGACTGTAATACTGACCCAATTCTCCGGCGGCTTTGATATCAATGTTGTCGACACCGGATCCGATCCTAACAATAATTCTTAACGCTTTGAACTTTTCGAGATCTTCTTTAGTTAAAGTGATTGTGTGCCACATCAGAGCCCCGACAGCTTCGTTCAGCACCTTTTCGTGTATCTCTTGGGTGGACTGGGCGTCACAGAAGGCTACTGTCGCCACATCTTTCAGAATTGGCATTTCCACCGAACAGTCCCGTCCGTCCAGAAGGGCTACCAAAGGACGCGCGTGCATTGGACCGTTGGCTATGGGTCCGCTCCGGGCGCCTACTAAACACAGAGAGAGATCATTAGAAATCAATGGATGGATGTATGGATGGAATGGAATCATTGAGTGATTGAGTGACATACTGGGCGCGTCCATTCGGGGCCGTTTTAACGGCTTCTTCTTATCCATACTTGAATTGGTCGGTGGAATCCCTGATTGGATCGAATGAAAGAGTGAGGGGTTTAGGGGCACTCCCGAGGATGACAGTGACGACAGAAGGGATGAAGATATCGATGAAGATATTGACGCTATTTTCGATTTTTAAGATCTCTACGAATGCTCGACTAAAACAGTAGTAATAAATCAATTATTACTTTAAAACTATTTTAAATTAAAGGCAAAAAATCCTCAAAAAAATGAGTTGTCGTCAAAATTAAACAAATATTTAATTCAATTTAATTTAATTTAATCTGTTTTTGAATCTAAATTATTATTAATCGTTGAATAATAATAATTAATTACTTAATAATTAGCGACAAAAATAAGTGCAGTTATTATGAAAGAGGAATCGAAACTATAGAGAAAATGAGACAAAATTTCAATTATTAAATAAATTTCCATAAAATGCGTAAAAATTAGTCAAAAATATAGTCAAAGTTTGATATATTATAACAAAAATGTTTAAACAATTGTCGTATTATATCAATTAAACTGTTAGTAAGTCAGTGCTAATCCTGTACTGAGTGCTGGTCTGTGGCTAACTGTGCCGTACATTGTATGCCAGCACTGGCTCTACTGCATAGATATGGACTCAACACTCAATTCAATGCATGCCTTATATAACGACTCAAATACCGCATCGAAAACATTACATAAATTATATTTATATTCAATTCAAACCAATCTATTCAATCATTTGGTGGCAAAAAGGCTTATAAGAACCCATTCCTACCCCTTAGGGGTCAAAGTTAAGCATAGATAGGGTACGAGAGGATTTAGTGAAATTGAGTCAGAGGTCAAACCGGTATTGTATGCATTGAATCGGTGCTGACATTGACCTTAGAGTCGATGTTATGTCATATTAGTCATGCAATTGATTGGTCACAACAATAGATGATAATTATCTGGAAAAGCCATTCAAATCAATATTTGTTTACATATTTATAAGCAATTAACTACTCATTGAATGACAATAACTGAACTGAGATTTAAAATAGCTTTCAATGCAATCAATGAATAGTAAAACAAGAGTTCAAATGAATGGCAATTGTTTGAACCGAACACTCGTTTCAAACTACTTATCACTGACTAATACATTGTTTACAGCATTTATAGTAATTAATTGACAATTTAGTTCGAATCGAGAGTTTAATTTAGGATTCAATTAAGACTTACTTTTGATTGATTCATATGAGAAGAGCTGTAATACCAACGAATCAAACAAAGACTTTATCCGACATTTTGCGACAAACAAACACACATTACAGTACATACACAACACCAGTGCCAGTGCCGCCGCCGCCACACACGCTCGCACTACGCACGCGCTCACACACACACACACACACAACACTACACTACTGTATACTGTACATATAGACTAGTCACTAGTAATAGTGTATTGAATAGAATTGAATAATACAAACCGTATACATACAGTTGTCTATATTACTGTACAGTACTCTCCACTCGCCTCCTTAGTCCAGTGCTCACACAGCGCCCGACCTATCTCTCCCACTCCGCTTTATGGTACTCAATACGCACAAACTCGATTTTAATTTAATGCTTTTTAACAAACTAATTGATTTTTGGATTTTTCAAAATTAGGCATTTGAAGTTTTTTAAATTTGCCATGCTTATAAATTAAAGCTAAAATATTTGATATTCTCAAACTTATTTTATATTTTGTTTTTATTTATTTTTTTAATTAAAGGGGGTTTTGGTTTAAATGAAATCGTAATGTAATTTGTTTATAAATTTTAATACATTTTTGTGAAAATTGTTTTATTGATAAAATTAAGACTAAATGTATTTTCAGACAAAATAATTGATAACTAATTCAGTTTTAATTAATGTTTTTGTAAAATATTGCGAATCATTAAATTAATTGATTGATTAAAATCTTATAAAATAAACTAAATATCGAATTATTAGTATTGAGTCTTAACTATTAAATCCAAAACAGAACGCAATGACAATCTGATTCAAAACAATTAATCATTAATTTGTTTACAATTTGTTGTTTTTATAATAATTTTTGTATTTACTTAATATATTGTCATTAAACGTAAGAAATATTTTGATTGGTTTTGATTTAATTAAAAAATATAAATATATAAACATTTAAATGAATAATTATTAGTGATATCTATTTGGGATCAGATTCGACATAAGAATCAAATACCAAATACCTAAATGAGTTTTACTGGCCATCAGAGCATAACATCAGAAGTGCTACGACTGACCACATCATTGGCTGAGAGCACGACCTCATTGTCGTCGGCATCGGCAGCACAGAGAGACTACTCAATGGCCGCGCGCTCTCTGGGCCCGTCGGGAGCCATATCAGATCTGCGGGCAATGGAGCACCAGACCCTGAAGGTGCCCTATGAGATACTCAACAAGCGGTTCCGGGCGGCCCAGAAGAACATTGACCGCGAGGTAAGTCACGTCCAGAGCTCAGTCAACGATTTGGAAAAAGCGGTTCAAAACCGAAGCGAAGCGCCGGTCACTATCGGTGCCATCAGTGAACTCTTGAACGGAGTGGTCGACAAGTTATCGATTCTGAAGAGGAAGTCCTGCGACGGACTGACCGATGAGTTGGATGCGGCCAATGTCTGCAAAAAACGTTTAGAACATTTGAAAGACTATTGTCTTAAGAGTAGTTCTAACGACGCGGCGATCACTCAATGGAAGAAAAAACGATTGGACCGAATGCTTGTCGACCACTTCCTCCGGAGCGGGTATTACGACTCAGCCATCAGTCTAGCCCTGCATTCGCAGATCGAAAGCCTAACGAATATCGACTTATTTCTGGTCTCGAGAGAAGTGGAGGACTCACTCAAGAATAGGGAGACCTTTCGGTGCCTGAGTTGGTGTCACGACAACAAATCAAAGCTCAGGAAAATCAAGTCTTCCCTTGAGATCAAACTCAGACAACAGGAGTTCATAGAATTGGTTCGAAAGGACAGGCGTTTGGATGCTGTAAAACACGCGCGAAAGCACTTCAACAACTTAGAGGACGGGCAGAACATTGATCTTCAGCGGGTGATGGGTCTGCTGGCCTTCCCGGCCGACACCCACATCGAACCCTACAAATCCCTGTTCGATGAGTCGCGTTGGGAGTCATTGATCGAACAGTTCCGGAACGACAACTTCAAACTCTATCAGTTGAGCACAACCTCCGTCTTCTCAGTCGCACTACAGGCCGGCCTATCGTCCCTCAAGACTCCGCACTGTTATAAAAAAGATGGCGAAAAGAATGGCGACTGTCCTGTCTGTAGTGATCTGCTGAACAAACTGGCCTCACATCTGCCCTGTGCTCACTGTTCGCAATCACGTTTAGTCTGTTATATATCCGGCCAACCCCTCAATGAGCACAACCATCCGCTCGTTCTGCCCAATGGCTACGTGTATGGGGAACAGGCGTTACGATCAATGGCTGCCGAAAACGGGGGCAAAATCACGTGCCCTCGAACTCGGGAGGAGTTCGACTTGAAAGAGGCCGAAAAGGTGTTTGTTATGTAATGTTTGTCTCATTTGTCTCATTGTTTCCATTCTATTACCGATCGATAATTATTTGTTTCTTTTTTTGAAAAATATTCTGATTTTTGATAACATTTTTGATTATTTCGATTAAAATTGTAATTAATATTTGCGAACATTTTTGTTCAAAAACTATAAACAATGTACAATAGGTTTTGTATTGAAATGTGTTGTTTGGATATGAGTTTAATAAAATATAATATGTATTCGGTTTTGTCTCAAATTTAGTCTTTATTAACATTTTACCCGTTATACCTTTATTAAAGTTGCATGTAAATTTCCAAGTTTCTGATCAATGTACAATTATACCAGGATACAATTGCACTCTGTTTTCTAATAAAGTTTTTTTTATAAACTAACAAAAATCTCTTTTAGATAATTATCAGTTTGTTGTAATTCATAAGCTCTAATAGGAATATATTGTCATCGGAGAGGGGGGGGGGGCAACACCAAGGTAAAACCATTTATTGAAAATTATATTCGAATTAGAATTTATAAGTTTTTGCTATAATATTAATACTGTATAATACAGTGCAATGTGTTGTTGTACTGAAAGCTAATAAAATATTTCAAATTTTGATTAATTTGTCTTTAAGTGAAATGATGTCTTGTGATTGTGTACAAGTGTAAGAGATCTATATTATAACGGTACTTCATATTGATAACCAAGGCTCTTTAAGTAGTTGGAGTTCAAAAGTATTGTTTATTGATAATATTGATATCCAGCTATTGCAGATATCTTGTTTTTGTATGTTTAATAAACAGTAAAAGAAGCTAACTAGTACATTTGAACTTGACTAGTAGGAGACCTTTTCTGTTAATAACCATGATCTATTTAGTGAACCAAAATCGGATCATTTTTATATTTACTATAAATTCTATTATTTAAAATTAGAATTTATTTTGAATTACAAAGAATCGGAAAATATTTGGAATTTTATTTAAATTTCAATTTAAAAACTATAAATATTTCGAAGAAATTGTTTGTTTTTGCAATAAATATCAAATTCTCTGAACTGATGAATGTCTTAACGAATTTCTTTTAGTATAAAATATCTTTCATTGTATTTACGTTTAACTGAATCATAATTTCTGTCACTTCTCTCGCCATCAGAATCGGTATTATTATTGTCGACTAATTTCCGATCAAATTGTTTCTCTTCTTTGGCTCTAATTATTGATTTTTTACTTATTTTCGATTTATTTTCAGAACTTTTTTGAAACGGTTTTTCAAAGCTTTTGTTCTTCTCTTCTGTAGTCATGTCTTGAGATTCGGGTTTATTGCTGTCGATGTCGAGGAAACCGTCAAAGACTGCTATCATAGCAGACGAGTGATTGTGGACATCGACGCAAACATGAGTTTCGGTTTTATTGATATATTGATTGCAATTTTGACACAAATCTATTGATTGATTATCGGAATCGGTTTCTGTTGTCTTAAAACGCGGCGACCGTTGAGGCGAGTGACAGATGTCTTGGATTTGCGGCAAAAGAGGCGGTTCCGGGAAATTCTTAAACAGTTTTCGAGTTTTGTCTTCATTTTCTAACGAACTTTCTATGTCTGAAGTTTGTGGAGAAGAAGATAAAAGACTTTTCAACTCTTTTCGGTCTTTTTTTCGTTTTCCGTAATATTTTTGGCTTTTTATTGAGTCTTTGCTGACAAACGGCAGCCAAAGCCAGCCCTCACTCGACTTCTTGGGATGTCCTAAGAATAGTAAAGCACTTTCTGTCGACGACTTCCAGTATTGAAACAACAGTAAAGTTAGGATTTGAATGATTAGAATCAAAACCCAGAGAAGGACTGCAATCAGAAGTTTTGCACTGATATAGTCGACAAACATTGCAGCGCATCCTCTGGTGTTGATTGTCTTGATGTCCTCATTCGTTATCATTTGGTTAAGACAATAGCGGCCATCATTAATCTTACAACAACTAAATGGAACCGAAGTATTCTTCAGGTTACCATTTCTATTAAACCATTCGATGTAATGCCAATCCGAATATTTTTCGGATCCACAACACTGTAGATCGAACTGCAAGTCATTGAAGACGACTCTCTGGTCTACATCAGACAAATAGGATTTCATTGTCTTCTTTAAACCCATTTTGAATCCGACGCCAACCTCTTTGACGAACCAATTGGTGATCATAAAAATCGCCGGAAATACGACTGCAATTGTCGTGACATACGAATAGAGAATATAATCAAAATAATTCTTTTGGATTATTTTAACTCTTTTTCGGCTATTTCTTTGGATAGAAAAGAAAGAAATTTGAAATCAACTTAAGAAACAATCGTTAGTTTGAATACAAACCGCGAGAAATGGAGAGAAAGCCAAAGACAAACTCCTTGGCCACCAATTAGTGCCGAAACAAAGATATAAAACACACAAAAATAACTAAACTGAAAGTCTTTGGCCAACAGATGAGCCTTTGCTGTGAAGTAGAAAAATGTGTAAATACTGATTAACAGCAAAGATATTGCGATCAGAATCGCCACTGAATTCCCTATCATTAGAAGTATTGCTACTGTTTTGCGCTTTTCTTCAGAAAATCGGATTATTATTATTTTTCCCATTTTTAATGATATCTACAGAATCTTTGACAAATCTTTGATTAATTAAATTTATTTTCGATTAATATTAAGTTTTAACTAAACTTTGAATTTAAATAATATACGTAAATGTTGAACAGATTATTCAATTAGATATCGCGTGAATTTTATAATTACCCCAAATTCATCCGGATATATTATGTTTATATTAATATTTTATGTTTATAAAAAGTAAAAATTAGTAAAATTGGTAAAAATTAAGGCACATCATCTCGTTTAAATTCAACTTAAATCCAGTTAAGTTAGATAAAATTTTATCATAAATATATAGGTTTTGTGAGCGG
>JAQFXP010002597.1:0-14653 GCA_034693685.1 Belba bartosi | reverse complement strand
ATGATAATGTTGAAAATAATAATTTCGAATATGATAATGTCGAATATGTTAATGTTAAATAAGATAATGTCGAATATAATAATGTTGAAAATAATAATGTTGAATATGATAATGTTGAAAATAATAATGTCAAAAATGATAATGTCAAATATGATAATGTCGAATATGATAATGTCGAATATAATAAAGTCGATTATGATAATGTCGAATATGATAATGTCAAATATGATAATGTTGAATATTATAATGTCGAAAATAATAATGTTGAAAATAATAATGTCGAATATGACAATGTCGAATATGAAAATGTCGAATATGATTATGTCGAATATAAAAATTTTAATATTTTAACAGATACAAATTAACTAACATTAAGGCAAGTTATTGCAAAGGTCGGCCGGTCCAGGGGGATCAAGGGAGAAATTTTTCTTAAAATTTTGGCCAAAAACCTAGGGAGGATTAGGTAGAGGATTTTTCCAAAAACGCTCAAAAAACTTATATATTTATGACAAAATTTTGCATAAAATAATTGGATTTTAACTAAATTTAACTAAATTAGCTGGAATTAAACCGGAATTATCACCAATTTAGGGAAAATTTTCTAATTTTGGGGAAAAAACCCCAAAAAATTTCCGGCCGCCTTTGGAATGGTGGTTCCTTTTCTAGGATCAATAAATTCAAATTTTCAAAATCACGGGGATTTTGCCTGATCTATCCTTTACAATCCATGATTAAGGCAGAAGATACAAACATATTTTTTAATTTGACATTATATTTTACAATACCATATTTAACATTATTATATTCAATTTTATCATATTCAAAATAACCAAAGAATTTGTTTGAAGATGGATAAAGTTGCTTATTTTTAAAAATAATTTTAATCATGATAAAAGCATATATGATAAAAATAATTGTAAAAATTATTCTTGTAATTTTGATATTTAAATAATTATGAGCAGGAAGATTTTAAATTGAGCAAAGTAGCATTAAACTTACAAGAGTATATCTTAACTTAAAATTAATTCACAGGTCAGTTTAATCAAAACTTTATCTGTTTAGTTTTAAAAAGAATTATTTGTAAAAAGTTAAAAAATTTTAAAATTACTATCATTTTAATTTGTATGACTATTTGTTCGGCAATATTTTAATATTTATTTTACTAATAATTACTAATTAGTATTAGAGTTTAATATAAACCAAATTCTAAAATTAATCTATAAATTGTATTGATTAAATCAAGTAATTTTTATCCATTATTTAAAATTAATCCATGAGTTGATTTGAGTTGAGATATGTTCCGGGGGTTGTTTTTTAGTTTTGTTCAAAATAAAATTTTTCTGGTTATGAGCATTCAAAAATACAATATCTTCTTACAGTTTATTTTAATTGTCTTTTCACTATCGCATATATATATTAAAACAAAATTGATAATTAGATAAAATATTTATATAAACAATTTTCTTGTGACGGAAACTGATGTTTAAATTATTTAAATATAATTCACTCTTAAAATTCAATGTATTGCCAGACGAGTACCATATTTTTTAAAAACAAAAATGAAAGATATGATCAAGAACTTTATAATTGAATAAATAAAATGTTTGTTCGACATTAATATATTTAACATTTATTTTTGATAAATTTATTTATAAAGTTTCCGCAAACAAAACGTAGTTTTATTCGTCATATCATGAAATCTAGAAAGCCTTCGAAATCGCTCCGACCGCACATATCTGATTATCACATACAAATATTAAAAAAAAATTATTAATTAAATAAAATACTTATATGAACAATTCTCTTGTAATGAAAATATAAAGTTTTAAAAATATAAACATAATTATCAACATAAACATAATTTATCAAATTATCATATTATTAAAAGAGCAACTACTTTATTACATTTTTGAAAACTTTTTCTTATTGCACTAAATTGTATAGAAAATTGTGAACAAATTACGATCTGTAAAAGCATATAGGGTTCTAAATAATAAAAATTAAATTTGATTATGTTATGTTGACAATGTTATGTTAAATATTGTTAATTGGAAACACAATTATTAATAACAGTATTATTAACAGTATTCGACATAACAGTATTCGACATAACAGTATTCGACTTAATAGTATTCGACATAACAATATTAAACTTAACATTATTAAGTTTTAAATCAAATTTTTATGATTTAGAACCCCATATGTTCTTAAATAATTAAATGAAATAGTCATTTCATACTATGTCTTTGATATAATAATGAAATTTGTGTTTAATTGTTTTGTTGACTATTTATTTTCTATTCTTAACCTTTAATTTGTACGTTTTTTATTCTTATAAAATACTTGTGGTCAATTATTTGCAACATTGCTGTAAAACAATCATACAGTATATTAAAATAAAATAAGTTTTATTACGTGTATTGTGGCCAAATATTTTTACTTTTATTTTGTATATATTTTTTATTTATTCAAAATAAAACTAAATAATTTTGAAATACTTTTTAAAAAAATTTTATGCAAAAATCTAGTTTAAAAAAATAAAAACCTTCAATAAATTAAGTAAAAATTTGGCAAACTTAAATTAATAACAAAAACACATTTACATAAGCATTTAATTTGAGATAATTTCCGAATAAATTTAATTTAATCATAAATTCAAACAAAAACTGTGGATAAGATTAACATAAAATCAGACATTTATATAGACCAATCACTTCCATAGATCCAAATTTGGATCCAAATCTGAAATTAAATTTTGATGCAAAACAAGAAAACTAGTTTAACCGCGGTTAACTACACACAAAGCGTTACACATTAAGATAATAGGGAAGGGAATCAACATTTTTATTATAAATATAAAATAAGTCACAAAAAGTTAAAAATATTAATAAAATAAATTAAAAATTAATAAATAATTAAAAATTAATTTTAAAAATAGATACAAATAAAATTAAAAATTTTAATTAGTTACAAATTATAACTTATAATATAAAAATATTGAATAATCACTTAACTAAAATAATTATAAAAATAGTAATTATTTTGTTTTAATCAAATTTAACATTAAATTAGCCAAAAGACCCAAAAAGTGAAATAATTAACTTAAAATAAAATTGTTTAATATGCTGTTTGTAGAGATATATCAGTAACTATATATTTGATTGAATGCCAATGAATGGAAAAACACTATTAAATGCCATCTACATTACCCCTACAGTACAAACTTGTATGATTTACTCTGCAACGCTGTAAAGCAGCGATACGCAAAAGATAAGAAATCAAAATGTTTGTTAACTTTTATACCATTTGTTAATCATACAAAAACAGTATATCTGCTTGGTCACCCAAGGTCAAGTTTTGGACCATACAGATATGGTGTTTTTGCATGTTTAGCAAGCAGTTAAATTGTTAATCAACTCTTTTGAACTATGAGATGTTGCGCTTCTTTGCTGTAAAGGCTACGCTTTTATTTATTATATAATCCTTAAAGCAAAGATTAAAGCTTAGAATGCATAAAATGTTTAGTCACAATAATATCTATTTATCAGCATTTTATTTTTAAAATAATAATTGAGTTTTGAATTTGTTTTTAAGCTATTTAAAAAATTAAATTAGTAAAATGACCTAATTTATCTAAATATAAAGAAAGTCGACAAATCAATATTTAACCAATTGGTTGCAAAGTTTGAAAGTTTGAAAAATTAAATATTTTTATATTTTTGTTTAAATTTAATTAAATTTAATTTAATAAAAATCAGAAATTGAGAAGGATAAAATTAATTAACATAGTAATTTAAATCCAGTTAAATTTGTTAATTTTTATTATAAATAAAAGGGTTTTTGAACGTTTTCAAAAAAATTTTACAGATCTTCTGGATTGGCCGCCTTTTCTATCTCTGTTTAAAATTAAATATAATTTAAAAATAAATTTATTAAAATTCGGTTTAAATTTAGTTAAATTTAAAACAAATCATTTAATTTATTTCGTTATTTTTTAATGCAAAAATAAAGAGATTTAACTGTATCTTAATTTTGTTTATATTGTTTTATAATCTACTTGTATTGAAAATACATTGCACAGCCTTCACAGCGTTGCAGAGTAAATGCTAGAACTATAATGCTAACAATTGTCCTAATAGAACAAAATATATAAATTTTGCTTAACAACTTACAAAAAGCTTTTAGTTCACGAGATTTCTTAATATAATACATTATTCATAAGTTATGATTTAAGTTACAATAAAATAAATAATAATTTACGTATAATTGTTTATTTGCATAAATTTTCACAAATAGTCAACAGAGATGGCCTCAAATTAAAGTGTTTGTTAACTTTTTATTCCATTTGTTAAACAATAAAAACAATATATCTGCAAAGGCCAACTCGGTCAGCTTTAGGCCTTTGCAGATATCTTGTTTTTGCATGTTTAGTAAACAGTTAAAGTTTTAATTAACTCTTTTGATCTACTGTATGAGATGTTGCCACATTTAACATCAATATCATAAATGTAAAATAAAGTTTAAATTTTATAAATTAAAATTTTGAATACGTATACAGTAGTAAAAGTTCACCCAGATAATACATTAATTTATTGTAAAAGGGGAAAAATAAGTATAAATTTTTATCAGCTCCAGTCTAGATAAATATATAGTGACCGTAATACAAACAAATATATATAGAAAATTCAGCTCAGTCTTTAAACACTTTGTGATAAGTATATTTGAAATTAATTCAAGCATTTTACTACTCATAACAAGTTAAAATATATAAAGAGTTTAACCCCATTTTTCCTAATTTCCAAAATTTCTAATCATAAAAAATCCTTAAAATTTTGCTTCAAAAAAATCTAATCCCAAAATTCCTAAAGAAATATGAAAAAATCCTAAATTTCTTCAAAATAAAATGTTATAAAATATTTACTATGTGTTTGTAAACTTATTAATTTTAATCCAATTAAAATAGTAATTGTAATCAGTATGCAATGATAAAAATTAACTCTTTTTTGCAAACATAGTTAATTGTTCTGTCATTTTGTATTTATTTGACATTTTATACTATTAGATATAAATTTATTTTTATTTATACTATTTTGATATAATATTTTAAACATGTTAATCAAAAAATATTAATAATTTCTAATTATTTATTATCATTAAATCATAAATAAATTAACACTTTTACTTATAAAATAATTGTATATTAATTTTCATTTAATATAATTAGGAATTCATGAATATAAAAAGATATTTATGATTTTTGGAAATTAGAAAGTTTGGAATTAGGATCTTTGGTATTAGAAATTTTGGGATTAGTAAAAATGAGGTGGCAGCATATAAAGCTCTAAAAATTTTAATTTACTTTTTTAAAATCACGTATTTGATAAATAAACTTTGCTAATTTTGATTATTTTTAAATTAATAATTTATAATATTGGTAACAAATTATTAAACAACATACTATTATTTTCTTAATAACCTTAAAAACATATTAAATAAAATATATTATTAAATAATTATTTTAAAAATATTGAAAAAAATTAAACATTTAGAATTATACGCATGACTTTGTAACAGGATGGCAAACCGTCCAGGTTTGGGCTGGATTGTCCAGGTTAAGATTTTACAAATTATTAAATATTAAAAAATATGTAAGGATCCCCTCTTTGTATTTTAAAAATAAAGATGAAATTATGTGTTTGTCCAGGGCAAACATTTTCAAAAGTTGGTCACCCTGCTTTGTAAACTAAGTCGCATTAAATAGCCCAAGTTAGAAGCCTACGAGTAAAATTTCTGTACCAAATCATTTTTAAATTTATTTTTAAACAAAAGTATATTATATAAGATGTAAAGAAATAAATTTTTGCTGAATTTTACTCTGTTCACAATTTAAATTAAATAAATTAGTTTAAACGTATGTACACATTTCTCGTTCCCAATGTAAGTCTTTTATGCAGCAGTAAAGCAATACAACAATTGTCGGCTTTACTCCCACACGCGAACTATGTCAGATCTGTAGTAAAACCGACAATTGATGTATTACTTTACTGCTGTACTATTAGTGGTTAGTAGGTAGGGCGTCAACTAAGCTTAGCTGTCTGGCATGGAATTAAGTGCATATATAGAAACAAAATAAACCACACACTAATAAAAATCCATTTAATGTAATTTTTTATTTCCAACAATTAATTAATTTTTTAAATGCAGTTTTTAAATAACAGTAAAATTATTATTAATTTATATTAAAATATTTTAGTTTGCAAAAATAAACATTAGTTTTATAAAAATTATAAGTAAAGGTAAAATTTCAGATAACTTTCTTATCAAAATAAAAATATTTTAATGGATTAATTAATAAGAATTTAAGAAACATTATCAAACTAATGGAAAAATTTTAATGTTTTAGTAAACATTGAAAAATATTTATTTAAAATTTATTAAATTAAATTTAATATCATAATTTAAATTTATCAATCTATTTAAAATCAAATTACATTTTAATTTTTTTATTAAGTTAATAACAATGTTTTTTAAATATTTAATAATTTTAATTAATCTATTTAAATATTTTTATTTAAAAAAAAAGTTATCTGAAATTTTTTCTTTACTTATAATTTTTATAAAAACAAATGTTTATTTTTACAAACTAAAATATATTAATATAAACAAATTATATTTTTATTGTTATATAAAACTGCATTTGAAAATTTAATTAATAAATGAAAATAAGAAATTACATTAAATTATTTTTTAATAGTTTGTGTTTTATTTTGTTTCTATATATGTACTTAATCCCATGCAGATACTTTAGATAAGTTTTCTTTACGCCCTCCCTACTAACCACTAACAGTACTGCTGCATAAAAGGCAGAGATCGAGATGGTCGGCCGGTACAGGGGAGGGATTTTTCTTAAAACTTTGGCCAAAAACCTAGGTGGGGATCACGGAGAGAATTTTTCCAAAAACTCTCAAAAAACCTATATATTTATGATAAAATTTTGCCTAATTTAACTGGATTTAAACTAAATTTAGTTAAATTAACTATATTTAAACCGGATTTAGCACCAATTTAGGGAAAATTTGCTAATTTTAAGCAAAAAACCCAAAAAAATTTCGCAGCAAAAAGTCGAGGGGGTACCTTTTCTCGGACCAAATGCTAGGGGGGGGGGGGATAAATTCAAATTTTCAAAACCAGGGGGATTTTTGCCTGATCCCCCCTTTCTCGATCTCTAATAAAAGGCGTACACTGGAAACGAGGAATGCATGCATACATACATATACAGAAAGCATATAAAACTTTTAATTAATCTAGTTTAAATTGTGGACAGAGTGAAATTCAGCAAAAATTTTAGAATGCTTTTTACATCTTATATAATATACTTTTGTTTAACAATAATTTTATAAATAATTCTGATGTCACAGCACGGAAATATTGAATATTACTCGTTAGTTTATTATATATTTCATAGGTTATTAATATGTTTAAATATATTTAGTTATTTATGTCTTTCAGAAATTTATTTTTAATTTATTAGAATGGGTTTCAGTTTCATTAGTTCTGTTCTTTTCTGCATATTATCCCTCAACTGTTCCCAAACATTGGTCTAAAGTTTATACTTTAAATCAATAATAGACTCTAAATGTTGAAATTTATGGCTAAATATAGAATTCAATTGAAATGCTATCTTTGGGTCAATTCCCTAGAGATGTGTTTATTAAAAGTTTCTGTTTTTCGAATTTCTATTGAAACTGTTTTGGGCATTGATTTGATTGTATTTAAACTGAACTAAAGCCTAGATTTTCAAACTTATTAATGCACTAAAACTTATTTAAAATTATTTTTTAATATTATACATGTAAATTTAAATATTTATTATTGTTTTAAGTTTATATAAATATATTAAAATTTTAAATAGTTTAATTTTAATAGTTCTAAAATTAAATATTATTTATTTAATTATTTTTGTTCTGTCTCTGTAAACGTGTTTGACTGTATCTAATCGTAGAATTGATTTGATGTTAAACTAAATTCAAAAATTGCATTCATTCGAGAGATAGCGTTGAGTCGAAGCAATTGTTTGTAAAGAAAAACATTTTTAAAATAATTGATATTTAACTCATATTTTATATTTTAAAAACTGTTTAAAATTAAAAGTAATTATTAAAACTGAGCTATGGATGACAAGATTGACAATTATTATATTGATAAAATTATTGTAAACTATACAAATTTATTCGTTAATTTGTGTATAACTGAACAAGATGCAAGGGCTCAACACAAACAATTGTTTGGACCAGGATCCATTATTTTGCAATATAGAGACAAATATAATAAAGAGTTCGATCGACTGGCCAGTGATGTCAAGCGAATGAAAGTCTGTTTAAGCGACTATTCGAAGCAAATGATTGATTACCTGAAGACTACGGATTTATGCGAGAATTTTGTGTTAGTGTCCGAACACATTGAGATTAAAAGCAATATTTGTATTAATTTTTCTAAATCTGTTAAATCGCAAGCATTTCGATTAAAGATATTTGATTTGAATAAAACAATTAATTCGGTTTATAATGTATTTAAACTACTCGTCGATAAACTACTATTTGCTATAAAATTTGGTTTTATTAACGAAAGTATTGAAATTTATCAAAAAATATTCGATGAATTCGGTCTCAATATTATCGAACAATTGTCAAAATTTGGAGAAATTGGAGAAAATCTCTACAATTCTAAAGATGTGCTCAATTTTGGAAGTTTTGAAACTTTTAATCGAATTAAAGCTAAGTTTGATATTTATGCCGAAAACGAGAATAATATGAAGGAAAGGAATGACAAACTCGAGGAACGGATCAAAGAATTGGATTTTGATTCAAATAAAGTTTTATCGACAAAAGTTGAACGGATTATGGATTTGACGAAAGAGTTATCGAAATTGAGAACCAATTCCGAGAGTGAAGTGAAGAGTCTTAAGGAAGTCATCGATTGTTTGAGATCTAAGAATAATGAATTGAAAATTAAAGTCGAAAATATGGAACAAATGGTAATAAATTTCAATAGATATTAAATATTTAAAAAATTTGTTGCATTTTAAAAGTATATATTCAATAGATTACACAAAAACAGGAATCGAATGAAGTCTTAAAACCAAAAATGCCTGAAATTAACGACAATTTCGACAATCAGTTGATGTCTAAACAGAATGAAGTGAAGAATCTATTGAATC
Source organism: Belba bartosi (assembly GCA_034693685.1). Lineage (NCBI taxonomy): Eukaryota > Metazoa > Arthropoda > Arachnida > Sarcoptiformes > Damaeidae > Belba > Belba bartosi. The sequence goes on along the minus strand of JAQFXP010002597.1, from coordinate 5,436 downwards.
GAATCGAGAGTTTGGAGTTAAAGGACAACGAAAGGGGACAGAAGTGGGAAAGTGTTGGACAAGAAATGACTCAAAACTACGAAAAGGTTTATATAATTAATAAATATTTTGAATATAAAATAAATTAAAATAGTTATTGAAACTATAGAATAGAAAACAGGAAGTGACCGAAGTCTTAAAGACTGATCTGAAGATACAAAACAATAAAATTAAAAGTTTGGAAATAAGAGGCAATGAATTGGAAAGGATTGTCGGAAGTGGTGAACAGGAGTTGTCTCATCTCAACAAAAATGTTTGAATAAATTATAATTTTGTTTTAAAATATGTCTAATATTTTAAACTAAATAATAGATTAGAGAACAACCGCTTCCGAGCGATGAGTTATCTGTGACTCGAGCTCTGGTTCAGTCAATACAACTGATGAGCACTTCCTTCGATAGACTGTTGTCTCAGTCAGTGGTCTCTCAATCAGAACACAAAGTGAAGAGTCTTTTGGCGAAGAATTGCACCGAAAGGGTAGAGCTATTGGAGTGTCGGCACTGGGAATGCACTCAAATACGAGACATTGTATGAATTGTTTATATATTTAACTATTAATCAAAATTTTTAATTAAATAAAATTTTCTTAACTTTTAGAATAGAGAACAACAGAAAGTAATCGAAGAATTGAAATCAGAGAACAATTCACTGAAAAGTGAATTACAAGACATGACTCGAAAATGCGATTCATTAGAGACCACAAACCAACTAATGGTGTCTCACATATCAGACGTGGAATCAAATCTCGAGTTTAAGAAAATGTCTGAAGAGATGCGGGAATTGAAGCAAAATTTGTATAAATCTGAATCGACTTTAAATGATATCAATAATTGTTAAAACATTTAGAATTAAAAACACTTAAAATCGAATAATTTTTTCCATTAAATAAAATATAAATAAATAATTATCAATAATTTTAATACATTTATAATTTAATTATTATTAAATTTATTTCAACAAAAATCATATATTTTTTCTTTAAATTTAAATAATATTTTGAATTATTACTAAAATTTTTCAAATAAAATATTCCTTCAATTTATTTTCCAATTATGTTCAAAAACATCAAATAATTTAAATAACAAAAAATAACATTAAACTGCAAATATTTTAAGTTTAACCCTGGGTTTTAAATGTTTAACAAACATGTTATATTTATTTAGGAATATTAGAACAAATATATTTTAAAGAAGTTTGTCTAAAAGTATGTAGACATTTTTTCATATTACATTACGTTACATTATACTCGATTTAGATTGATTTTTATTAGATTTAAAGTTAATTTAACACTAATTTTTTCTAATGAAATATTTAAATAGTAAGTTTTGCAAATTAGATAAGAATATTTTTGTATTAAATTTAGACCACAAAGGTAATTTTTTTAAAATTTTGGCCAAAAACCTAAGAGGTATCAAAGGAGAGATTTTTATAAAAACTTTCAAAAAATCCTTTCAAAATGCTTTACGGTCCCTATCGGCAAGCGAAGAAAATTTTTAATATAAAAAGTTTATTTAATTAGTATTTTTAATTAATTGCAATAAATAGATGCAAAGTTAATAAATGAATTAATTTTTATTTAAATTTCCATTTGTTTTTGACTAATTTTAAGCTAAAATTAAAAAAATTAAACATTTCCTCGCAAATTATCTTATTTTTATTTAATTTATTAAATGTTTTTAGTACATTTAATATAAAATAATATATTTTTTATTTGATTTAATTTATTTTAAAATTTGCACAAAATTATATTTTAATTTTAAGATATATTATTTCATTTTAATTGTAAAATAATTTTAAAATTCAAGATAAATTCATTTGTTAAAAACTATATTTTTTCCTCGCTTACACCGGCATGCCGGTATATCTCAAGGTATACCGGCATGTGGTCAACCTCACTTTATACCAGCATGCCGCTATATGTGGGGTATTACGATATATATAAAATAATTATTTTATTAACAAATAATTGCATTTCTATCGTGTATTGTTGATTTGTCAAATATTGAATAAAGTGTTTTAAAAATATTAAATTTTAATTAATTTGTTTTTAACTGTAATACTATATTTTATTATTGTTAAAATTTCCGTATTCTCGCGCATATACTTGCAATGAACATATAGAGCAGTGAAGCCCTCGGGGCCAAATTTGGCTTTTTGAGTTGGGCTTTTGTGCAAAACTCGTTTAAATTGCTTTAAAGTGTTACAAATTTTAAGGTACAGGTCGAAAATCCAAATGCCATCTATATTACACCTACACAAATATAGCCCCTTGGACTTCACTGATATAGAGTATAACAAACTTTATGCCCTTATCTCCAGGGTATAACGGCATGCCGTTATAAGTAAGAAATTAAACTATTTTATAAATGTTTTTAACAATAATATGCTGTTTTCATGAGTTTTTTTTTAATAAACATTTCTTACAATAAGCCACTTTGATTTGTTTCCAAATGAAAACGCTTAAGAAGACACTTCAAAGTAACTTATGTTCGATTTTTAAATTATACTCAGCTGCTATAAATTTCAGAGTTTAAAATTACTGTCATTAACTTTTAATATGTAACTAACAGTAAAAATGTATATTTAGACTGTTATTCTGATGGTCAGTTATAGAACACGGTAAATAAACGGTTTGATGTAATTAATAAAAAACTATATGTTAATAAATGCTTTTAAATTCTGAAATTTATAGCAACTAAGACAATAATCGATTGTTCAATTGTATAAACAAATTTTAAATAACGTCATAACATTTTTGTTTAAATTTTATTGAGATCAAGCACAAATCTCAAACGGCTTAATATAAGAAATACTTCTTGAGAAACCTTAAGAAGACTTTAAGGTAAAACAATAAAACTTTAAAATATCTTAATCACTGCAAGCTTTCAATGATTGATTATTTTTACCAAGATAATAAATAGTCCAAAGTATAATCTTTAAATCTATTACAAATAACACAACGCATTTTTTATTTGAATATTAGTTTTAATCAAAAACATTTGAAATATTATTAATTATTTTGTGATTGATATTAATAATAGAAATTTTGTTAATTAAATAAAATTATAATTTGAATTGTATTAGTGGTAGAATGTCTAAATGTAATAAGAAAACTTTTTATTTTATAGTTAAAAATCTAATAGTTAGCCTATAACCCGGTAAAATTTATTTGCTTAGTTGAATAACAGTCAAACTAAACAAAATGACTTATATCAGCTTCTGTATTTTGTAAACAAAGTGGCACTAAATAGCAACGGTTAGAAGCTTACTTTATTAATAAATTATTATGCATTTTATGAGTTATTATGTTTGGGTAGATCTAATTATAGATTTATAAATTATTTTTGAATATTTAACAATCAATAATAGGTTACGGATTAATCAGTTCTGTTTTCTCCAAATTATCCTTCTATTGTTCCCAAACCCAGATTTGACTCTAAATGTTAGAATTTATGGCTAAATATAGAATTCAAGTGAAATACTATCTTTGGGTCAATTCCCTAAGAGATGTGTTTAGTAAAAGATTCTGTTTATCGTATTTCTATTGAAATTGTTTTGGGCTTTGATTTGATTGCATTTGAGCTAAAATCAAGTTTAGAGTTTTAAACTTATTAATGTAGTAAAACTTATTTTAAAATAATTTTTTTAATATTAAACTTAAGAATTTAAATATTTATTATTGTTTTAAGTTTATATAAATGTAATTAAAATTTTTAATATTTCAGAAATTTATTCTAGAATTAAATAAAATTTATTTATTTATTTTTGTTCTGTTTCTGTAAAAGTGTTTGACTGTATCAAATCGAAGCATTGATTTTGTGTTAAACTGTATTCAAAAATTGCATTCATTCGAGAGATAGCGTTGAGTCGTAGCAGTCGTTTGTGAGGAAAGACTTTAAAATAATTATCAAAACTGAGTTATGGATACTAATGACTACATCACTGATTACTACAATGATAGTACTGTTCAAAACTACACAAAATTATTGGTTAATTTTGATATAAATGTTGATGATGCAAGAACTCAACACAACCAATACTCAACAAGCTCTAATTTGCAACAATTTATAATTTCTAGTTTGAATAGTGAATTCAATCTATTGGTCTGTGATGTCTATGAAATGAAACTCTTCTTAGATTACTATTCGGAAGAAATGATTAATTTCCTAAAAACTACGGATTTGTTGTCAATTGACTCATTGGAGACCAAACACAATGAGATTAAACGCAAAATTTGCCCCAAATTTAATCATTCGATTACATCTCAAGGATTTAAACGAAATAAATTTGATTTTAACGAAAATATTGATTCGGTTTATAAAGTATTCAAAACTAATGTCGAACTTCTCGTTAAGTATCTAAACACTGAATCAATTTCGAAGTTTAGTGGAAATGATATTAAAGTTTATCAGAAATTATTCGATGAATTCGGTCTCTATTTGCGAAAAATTTGCAAAAATCTGTACGACTCTGAAGGTGTGGTCAGTTTTGAAAGTTTTGAAACTTTTATACAAATTGAAATTAAAGCAAATTTTAAGAATTGGGTCGAAAATGAGAATAAAGTGAATGAAAGGAATGTCGAACTCGAAGAACGAATAAAAACTTTAGAGTTTAACTCAAATAAAGTTTTAACGACAAGAGTTGAACGGATTATGGATTTGACGGAAGAGTTATTGAAATTGAGAACCGATTCCGAGAGTGAAGTGAAGAGTCTTAAGGAAGTCATAGAAAGTTCGAAATCTAAGGACAGAGAATATGAACATAAAGTCGAAAATATGGAACAAATGGTAACTTTTATAAAATGTTTCTAAAATTTGTTAAAATATTTGATTTTCTTTTTTATTTTAAATTATATATTCATTAGATTACACAAAAACAGAAATTGTTTGAAGAATTGGATCAAAAATTGTTAAAAATTAGCGATAATTTCGACATTCAATGGAAGTCTAAACAGAATGAAGTAAAGACTCTATTGAATCGAATCGAGTGTTTGGAGTTAAAGGACATCGAAAGGGGACAGAAGTGGGAAAGTGTTAAACAAGAAGTGACTCAACTCTACGAAAAGGTTTATATAATTAATATATATTTTAAATATAAAATAAATTAAAATAATTGTCGAAACTATAGAAGAGAGAACAACAGGAAGTGATCGATGGCTTAAAGACTAATCTGAAGACACATTACAATAGAATTGAAAGTTTGGAGATAAGAGGCAATGGAATGGAACGGATTGTCGGAAGTGGTGAACAGGAGTCGTCTCATCTCAACCAAAATGTTTGAAATAATAATTATTTTGTTTTAAAATATGTCTAAAATTTTAAATTAAATAATAGATTAGAGAACAACCGCTTCCGAGCGATGAGTTATCTGTGACTCGAGCTCTGGTTCAGTCAATAC
>JAQFXP010002596.1:0-14653 GCA_034693685.1 Belba bartosi | reverse complement strand
ATAAATTTAACTTTTCAAAATTAGGGGGATTTTTTTTCTGATTCCTTTTTTCTCGATCCCTGGTTAAGATAGTGCCGGGGGTTTATCTGAGAAAATAAAACTATTTTGTATTAAAAACTAAAATTTTTGATTATATTACAAATAGAATAAAAATTTTGTTTAGATTTTTAGCATGCTATTAAAAATTACAAATGATTTAAATTATTCAAATTCAAATGGGTGTAATTTAATATAAATTGATATTATTTTTATAGTAAACAACAAATTATATATATGAATACACATTAACAAGTTAACAAGGTAGATTTTGAATACAAAAATTAAAATATCATTTTAAACATAGATTTTTAAATTTGTGCAACACTGATTATAATATAGCTAATTTGAATTAGCAAATTTGACAAATCAGCCAGACGCGTATACACTTGCAACTCATTGACAATTTATAATTTAAAATTGTTGGCCACCTTCGATAATTGTCAAAACGGCGAGAGGCACCTTTTTGCAAAGTAAATGCTCGAGCGGATAAATTTTAATTTTTAATATTAAAATAGAGAATTTTCCTGATCACTTTTTACAATTTTTGAAAAAAGTATATTAAACCTACCATAAAATAATAGGTGGGGTATAAGTCGAATTAATAAAAAAAATACCATAGTAGTCATAGTAACCTTTTAGACGAACTTTTTAATAACCCTTTTTAATTAACACTTTTAATTAATTTATTCATTAATTATTAATTAATTAATTTAATATACTTAATTAATATTTTTAATTAAATAATATTTATAAATTAAAATTTTAATAACTAAAATTTTAATAATTAAATTTTTTATAATTAAATTTTTATGCTTAACCGGTTTTTGGGCGCGATTTTTAGAAATAGCCAAAACAATTGATTTAATATCTAATATTTAACAAAAAATTAAATTTTACGCTAACTTGCTACGGGCAAAAATTAAAAATCTTAATACAAAATCTTAAATGACGAATTTTTGTGTTTAACCGGTTTTAGAGCGTGGATTTTAAAAACAATCAAAAATACTCTTTTGATATCTAATAATTAAAAAAAATTGAAATTCAAATTAAAAACTTCCGCTAACTTGCTACAGGCAAAAATTAAAATTTACATATCAAATAGTACACATAATAAATAGACTTTTCGATATGGTACTGAGAATGCGAGCGCTATTGCGCCGTTTTCTAAACAGCTCATTCTTATATACGACGAGCAGAGAAAAAGTTTCATAAAGTGTTTAGCAGTTAGTCCTTCAACTTCAACTCATCTTAAGCTTAAAGTTCAAAACCTGTCGCGCCTTTGGAAAACAACGCACCCGTCGCGCTTTCATACAGTTTTCAACATTTTGTCGCACCGTCGCGCCTATCATTGGTTTCAACTTTGTCGCTCTCATCGCGCTTTACTATTTTTAATTTTGAGTCGCTTGTTTGCGCTTATCAGCAATTTTTATTTTTTTATCGCATCTGTCGCGCATTATTATAAAATGTAAGTTTAAATTTTTATATTATTTCTAAATTTCTAAATTATTTTTACATTTATAAATTTATTTTTTTGCAAATTTTTTTGTCGCAACTGCAATTTATTTTATTTCAAAATGTTTTTAAATTAATTTTTATTTAAAAAATTTTTCGTCGCAGCTACGATTTTTAATTTGAATTTTTTTTAAGTTTTCGTTATTGCAATTGCGATTTATTTTATTATTTTAAATTTTATTAAAATTATGTTTTTAAAAAATAAATTTTAAAATAATTTTTTAATTTTTGAAACAAAATGGATTTAGATCTTAAACCAATATATCAGACTTGACAGTATACCGCGATGGTTTATTGGGTATATTGGGTCAAATCCGTAAGGATAAATTTGGAGAGACAGGTGAAAGCAATGGAAGAATTTGTGAATTAGAAGGAAAATTGCATTTATATATGTATCTTCAGCACAGATCGTTTATTGAAGGTACAAAATCACGTTTTATATTTGTGCTTAACAAACCTGAATTTTATTTTATGCTTAATGATACATCTAATAAATTAATTCCAAAAATTGAATTTGAAAATATACATTTAAATATTACCAAGTCAAAAGTTTTCAAAAATATTATATTTGCACAAATACAAGCATTAAATTTCAGTCCTGCCAAATATGTTTTAAACCGCGCCGAAATTTGAGCCGTAACAATTGATAAAGAAGTTACAAAACAAAAACATTAATAATGTAATTAATAGGCAATTACTTAGACACGTATATGTAGCGTTTGTCAGTAATTAACATATCGCGGGGCATATAGAAAACCTCGTTTTATTTTGATATTTTTAATGTTAATTCTATTTCGTGTTTTGTAAATGGACAACAGTTTTCAAGAAAAGCATACATGCCTAACTTTGCTAATGACATGTATATACGAGAATTTATAGAATTATACCAATAAAAGCATGACAACGACGCGCGTATGATGATTAATTGAGACTTATTTAAACATGGATATACTATATTTGCCATTAATTTAAGTCCAGACTTTACGCAAGGATATAACTCAGTTGGATATACAAATGTACCGAGCAATGGTGTTTTAAGATTTGAAATTCATTTTGCAAGTGAATTGACTATTACTGTTAATGCTTTAATATATTGTGAATTTGATAATCAATTAAATATTTTTGAAGATCGTAACGCATTTATGGATTATCGACAATGTTTGAAGATAAAATTGAATAAGAATTATATATATTTTTTAATTTTATCGTAGTTTATGCAAAAAATACACTAATTTACCGAGTGCCGCTTTTAATTGCATTGATTGTAAACACGGATAAAATATCTCAACCTGGTACACATTGGGTAGCTATCTACATTGATGCTAATGGTTTTGGAAAATATTTCGATTCATATGTACTGCCTCCTTTGTATATGGAATTTTCCAAATTCCTTTTAGTAAATTCACCAAATGGTTATTTTTGTAATAAAATAACATTATAATGTTTTAATTGTGTAACTTGTAGAGAATATTGTGCAGTTTATTGTATATTTAAATTAAAACGCGCTACATATGCCGATTTTATTTTCTCATTTATTTTTAATACAGATAAAAATGATGAATTAATTAAAATATATTATAATTTAATGAATCATTAATAATCAATATGTAAATTTTAATTATTTAATAAAATATTTATTTTAAAACTTTTGCGTATATTATTTATTATTTTAAAATTTTTAGTATAAAAATAATTTTTACCTGTCCCTTTTTTTTATCAAAATAAATAACAGATAAGTTAAAAATATTTATTAATTAGATTAATATAATTTCAATAATTATTATAAATAATTATTGGAATTAATTAATTATAATTAATGATTTTATTTAAAATATACGTTTTTTTTAAATTGATAATTTATTAATTAATACATTAATTTAATAGCTGTCAATCAAAAGTGACAGCTGTCAATCAAAATGATTGATGATCTAATTATGCAAATGTTTGTCTAGAAGGGTACTATGACTACTTACCATTTCAATACATTAAACTAAATAATTTATTTTTTAAATAATTAATTTTTTATATATTAATATACAAAACTTATCCAACCTAATACGAAAAAAATAAATTTATAAAAATAATTATTTATTTCTTTGCTTGTTTTATTTTACAATATATATTCAAATTTCAATTAAATATATTTTAATTGAATTTTAATATTTAAATAACCAAAAGATTTGATATATAAAGAAAGTTTTACAGTTGACATCAATTTATTTCAGTTTTGCTTAGTATTAAAATTCATTACTAAATAATCAAAATATAAAAATAAACTAATAAATTTACTTATACTGGGTTTATAGAAATGGTTCAAATAATTAGTCATTTACATATTCCAAATTTAATTATTCGACATGTTAATTTAAATCAACTCTCGATTTATAATTCATGCTCGTACAAAATATATAAATTGTATAGAAATTTTAAATTAATTAAATTCAAGTCATTGTACATTGCACAATTAATCAAGTTAATTTGTTTGAATGTTTTAATCTATAATATTTTATTATTATTTTATGACTATTTTCAATATCAAACTTATACCGAACTTAGCTTTAAAAGTGATCTAGCTAATTATCAACTGCCTTCACTTACTATTTGTACAGAAAATAAAATTTCAAAAATTAAAACATTTTTAAATACTTTAAATATCAGTCAACAAAATATTTTCAAATTTGATTCAATATTTAATAAAAGGTAATAAATGTTTTTATTGTTTTTAAAAATTTTATTTTAATTATTTCTTACATATTTTAGCCGGGATTAGCAAAAATTTAGAACAAATTTTATAAGTTTGGTCAAAAAACCTAAAAAATCTGCCAGAGGCCCACAAAGGGGAACGGGTATCTTTGAGCGGACTAAATGTTTGAGGGGATAAATGCAAATTTTTAAATACAGAAGCTGTAAAGAAGCTTTTTGTCTGATCCTCCTTTTTAACTTTTAATATTTACATTTTGCCATTAATGTTTATATTAAATTATTATAATTTTACAACCTTATCCATAGATTATATTAAATAATATACAAATAATTTGTTTTATTTTTAAAATTAGTCCTGAGAGTTTTGCAAATAAATGTTGGTAATATTAGTAATTTTTGCTTAATTTTGTTTTTAGCAATAATTTTAAAAGATACATAAATCCAGATCATAGAGAACTAAGCATGGATAAACTAATGGATCTAATTTACGAACAAAAGGGACTTTTAAAGTGTTTTGCAAAAGTGAATATAAATAACAGTTATAAACAGAAAATGTTTGAAAACTGTAGTCAAGAATTGGAAATAATTGAAAGCATTTACGGAAAATATTTCGGCAAATGTTGGACTCATTTCAGTTCAAAGAAACAAAACAATAAATCAATTAATTCAAGCGATTATTTGATGAGACCTTTTAGAGACAAAAAGTATTTCGATTTTATTGAAATTACAGTTTTGAGAGAAAATGTGTTTCCATTCGAACAGATTCTCAATTCAATCTATAAAAATAAATTAAAAAATAATCTTGATAAATACTTAAGTGACACTCATATAAAACTATATATTTCATTGAATCACAAAAATAATCCAATTATTGTAAATCCAAATTCAGTTACGGAAACATTAATAAAATTCAAAAATATTTTAATAGAATTTCGTAAAACTGTTGTAAAATATCTGTCGAATCCATATATGAGTAAATGTATTAAAGAAAATGGTATGTTAAATTGTTTTACAATTGAATGTTATAAAAAAATTTATCAATTTAAAATGTGAGCATTCTTATTGCACTTTAATTTAAAATTTAAAGCTAATTAAATATATATTTAAAAAGTCAATAAAGTTAAAATAATAAATAAAACGTTAAAGCAATTTAAAATTATAACTTTTTTAAATTTTTAATAATAAAATTTAATAGAAAACATTTTTTAAAATTTATTTTACAGATATATTTACTTCACGTGAATATTGTATTTATAAATGCATTAAACAGGCTTATTTAAGAAAAATAAAATGTGTTCCTGATCCGTTTATTACGCAAAGTTTTATTCGCATAAAATCAATTCAAGAAAACAATTTAATATATTGTTCAACAAATCAGACAATTAAAGTTGATACAAATAATTGTAAAAACAAATGCATGCCAAAATGTTATCAAGAGTATTTTGAACTTTCAACTACAATAAAAGATTCTTGGAAATTTGTAAATATTAATAAATTATCTATTCAAAATATCAAACTTCAATTTCGAGCTCAAAATTCACCGATTTTTGAATACACATTACATCCGAAAAACAATTTAGTAATTCTCGTATCAAATATTGGAGGTTTGGTCGCCTTATGGACCGGTTTAGCCGTTATTGATATGAGTAGTTTAATAACTAAACTAAGTCATCATGCCAAAATAGTTTTGCTAAAATTTTTGAAATTAAATTATTTGAAAAAATTTCTTGAGAATATCCAAATTCAAGCATTATATATTATTATTGAAAAATTACGTAAAATTATAAATTTGCTTGATAAAATACCATTTAAAAAATTATTTACTTTAGCAATTACACCAATTGGTATTTATCAAATGTTTGATATAACCAGCACATATTTCAAATACCAAACCATCACTTATGCAAAATTCGAATTATATTTTACTGATCAAAACCAGATTAACGTAAATAATTTGCCTGCATTTACCACTTGCATCGGTATATTAAATTATTTTAATTATTAAATATAATATAAGCTTTAATTCTACTGATTCTGTAGCTATAAATTGAACAATTTTTTTATATTGAACATATTACTATTAAACACACTATTAACAATAATGTGTTTATTGTAACTACATTATATTTTTTTTTAAAAACGACGTATCGTAATAACCCACATATAGCGTCATGCCGATTTAAAGCAAAGAAAATTTTTAATATAAAATTTTTATTTAATTATTATTTTTAATTAATTGCAATAATTAGATGCAAAGTTAATAACTGGGTTAATTTATATTAAAATTTTTATTTGTTTTTGTCTAATTTTAAGTTAAAATTAAAAAAATTAAACATATCCTTGCAAATTTTCTTAGTTTTATTTAATATATTAAATGTTTTTAATACATTTAAAATAAAATATTATATTTTTTATTTAATTTGGTTTATTTTAAACTTTGTAAAACATTATATTTTAGTTTAAAGATACATTATTGCATTTTAATTGTAAAATAATTTTAAAATTTAAGTTAAAGTCATTTGTTAAAATTCATATTTTTTCCTCGATATATACCGGCATAAGGTCAACCTCAATTGATACCAGCATGCCGCTATATGTGGGGTATTACGGTTTATATTAATTCAAACAAAATAAACTAGAATTAATTTATTTAAAAGTTTAATTTGCCAAATAAATTTATTGATTAAATATAAATTATTTTTGAAAAAAATAAATCTTGGTTACAATAATGCATTTTAAAAAATACTATTTAACATTTATTACTAACGAGTTTAATAAAACAAAACTTGCAAGCATTAACAAAATACGTTCAGTGCGAGATCATTGTTTAATGTTTGCAGCAGTAAAGCCGACAATTGAAAGGAATTGTTCTAAAATCGGTTATGAGGAAGGGCTTAGATGCTAACAAAAAGTACGCAAATAAAAGCTTACAATAAAATCTTAACCGATTTTAGAACGATTCCTTTCAATTGCTGTATTGCTGTACTGCACAAAAGCATAAATTAAAAACGTATATATAGAAAAAAAATCATATAAAATTTACAATCAATCTAGATTAATTTGTAGACAATGTAAGATTTAACAAAAACTTAATGAATTTTTTACATTATATATAATATAAATTTGTTTAAATTAATTTTAATAATTTTTAAGTGTGGTCTTTGAGGATGAATATTTGTTAGTTAAAATCTCCGGTTGTGCAGGAAAAAGCCCCCGGGCATAATAAAATAAACCCATAAAATAAACGATAATAATACAAATTTAATTTAAAATTAATTTTTAACCAGGCAAATGTGCTTGGTTTGATTTACTCTGTTTTTAATAAATATATTATTTAACTAATATTTATATATTATTTATTTATAAATGTATAATAAATAAAATTAATTTATACAAAATTTTAAATTAATTTATACGTAATTTATGTTTTCAGATAATAAATTTCTGGAATCTAATCCAATTTTTAATAATTGGTTTGCTAATAAATTAAAACGCACCAATCTAAATAATATTTCATTTAATATTACAATTCAAACAAATAATACAAAAATAAAGGAAAAGATTAAATATTTATTCTTAATTAATTCATTAAGAAGTTTGGATGTTAATAAAAAATATTTAAATTTAAAATATATTAAGTTATATATGGATTACGAAAATAATAGCGAAATTATAAGAAATCATAAAATTCTTTACAACTATTCCGGGCCTTTAGGATTCGAATTTCTGAAAAAAGAGTTTATCTTTAATAGAATGCACATGGACACTTTTGTGGTTTCATTCAATGATTCAAAGTTTAATTTTACACATAGTTATAAATTTAAACCAGAACTTGCTAGTTTATCACCTTTGGGCAAATGTTTTACATTTTTATCACAAACAAGATTAAATAATAGTATTAATCAATTTATTGAGCCAGGATATTATCCAGTTCAAATTGAATTTGCTTCATCTTATTTGGATTTTCAAACATACGTTCACTCATCGAAATCAATGCCTTCTTTGGCTTTTATGTCTCATTTCAAAGGTTTTACGAATATAATTGAATACAAATTAACAAAATTGGAGTTTCCGTATGAAACAAATTGTTTTAATTATAGGTAAATAAAAATTTTTTAAATTAAATTAACTTGTGTTTATATCAAATGTGCTTGATTACTAATCTAAATTTTTAGTGAAAAATCAGTTTTAAAAATCCAATCGAATTGTTTGAATGAGTGCTATATTAAAGAATATTTAAAAAATATGAATTGTATTCCACAAACAAATCATTTAAATGTTATAATAATTAATTATCTAGGAAAAGTTCAACCAGTTAAATTATGTTTAAATTTTAATAAAACAAAACTTAATAAATTAAATTTTATATTGTTGAAAAAGTGTAAACAAATTTGTCCAGATAATTGCGAAGAAAGCTTTTATACAATTAAATCAGTAATATTACCATATAAAGGAAAATTTATAACTAATATGGATTTGATAAAATATTTTAGTAGGACCATGGTACATTTTACTTTTATGCCGTACATGAACTTGTTTGGACTTTTAATTGGTTTAATTAATATATTTAATTTTTGGCAAGGTTCTTCAATTATGGATATGTGTCAAAATATTTATCAATTTATTTTAATTAAATTAAAATTAAAAATAATTTTGAATAAAAGTTTTAATTATTTTAGTTTAATTTTAAGCTGGAAAAATTTTAAACATTTTAACAAATATACAATAAAAGTAAGAAATATATATTAAAATGTTTTTTATTTTTTGAATTAATAATTTCATGAATACTTACAGATAATACTAAGCGTTGTTCTCAATATTTATTTAATATGTTGTTTATATGGACTAACTTTTAGTTACTTTGAATATAGTTTTAAACTGCAAATACATATAACAAATGACTATTTGTTTCAAAAAATACCTGACATTGAGATTGGATTTTCATTATATTGGGAACAAATTGAACAAAATTCTATCAAGATTAATTTCACAAAAGAATGTCAAAATAAAAAAGATAATTATTTAACAAAATTGAGTCTGGATAAATATAAAAATTTTACTGAAATTAAGGAAAAACTTTATAAATGCATTGAAACTAATGTTATAACAAATAATGAATTAAAAGAAAATTCAATTTTTGAAATACAGGAAAATATGCTTAGATTTGAGTTTTTCGATTCGGGAAATGTGCTTGATTTTAATTTATCCGCAAAACTACTAAATAATACAAATAGTATTCAAGATGTTTACGGCACAGAAGAAATGTTAAAGACACATTTAATTAATTTCAATACTTTGTTGAACAAAAAACATCAAATTTGGACTAAAAACAGAAATGAATTCAAACCGTTTTTATCGCTTTATTTCAATTTAAGCCATTATTACTGGAATACAAACGCAAATCGAAAACAATTTTCAAATAGTATTTATTTAAGAATTTTGTCCGAAAACTATAAACCATTTTACAAAATAAATCAAAAATATGTTTCTTCTCTATCTATCGGTAAAACAATTACACTATTTTTAGGACATCCCTACGAAAACTGCAGTCATTACACACTTAATGACAAACTGCCATTTGCATCTAGCTCATTTGATCAATGTGTTTTAAAATGCCGTTTGAACTACTATTTTCGCATTTTCAAATGTTTTCCTGTGTTTCTCTATTGGAGTAAAATGATCAGGTTTGTGCAAAAATCTACATTTTATTTTCTATTATTTTAAATTATAATTATACACTTTGGGGTTTTATTATAATTTTAAAAAAATAATTTATAATTAAAATTTTAGACTTTTGCAGTCTCAAATAATTCAAGAGATAAAACGGATGTATTTATAAAAATATTAATACAAATCTGTTTTACAATAGATTTATCATTGATATATTGTTGATTAAATGCATAATAAATTTACTATAATTAATATATGCATTTTGAAAAAGTTACCTTGAATATTTTAAAAATTATTACTTTGAAAAGTGCATAGTTAAAATATCATTAGCAAAACAAATTTAAATATTATTTTAATTATTAAAATTTTTAAAAATTAAATTTATATTTAAATTTTTAAAAACTTCAACAATAAAGCAATGAAATAGTTTATTTAAACATTTAAAAATTAAATTTAAAATAATTAAAAATTTTATTTTTAAACAAAATACAACTTATTTTTTATACATAATAAATACAAAAAGTGCCCCGCTAACTATGGATATTAATGATCGAAAATTAATTTGTCGAGAAAAAACAATTCAAAACTTTAATCATTTGTTTAACAATTATTTGGTCAATAAATATTGTGATACTATTTGTCCGAATGATTGCCAATATGTTAAATACGATTACATCACAACAAAACTAACTGATCGACAATCAAGTGATAAGAATGAAACTAAAAAAATATCGATATATTGGGACTTAAATCAGCCAATCATTACATACAAACAAACGGCAGATCTTCTATTCGAGGACTATCTGATACAATGCGGAGGACTTTTGAATCTCTATTTCGGGATTAGTGTTCAACAATTGCTTCTTGCTATATTCAATAAAATTAAAATAAAATTTTATTAATCTTCACAATAAATGAGTGAATGAGTGAAACAGTTTACTAAGTGTTTCAATACTTAATGAATTTGCATTTGTAGTCTATCAGCTGTTACTATATTTTATAGCAAATATCAATTAACTTTAATCATATTTATATCTAACTAGTAAGCTAATTTGAGGTAACTAAATCTAAATTAATAATTTTAACTAACTGATGCCAACCCTCATATAGTAGCAACTCAATTTAATATAATATCTATGATCTTTGAAAATAGATAATATTAAAGTTTACAATAAATACATATATTTTGTATATCTTGCATAGAAAATTCAAACTTTATTTGCTAAAATTTAGATACATAATATATGTTAAATTTTTGGTCAGCTGGTTTTAACTTGAAATAGCAAAAATAAAACAAACTTAAACACTGTTACAATTATTATAAATTTTTTTAAACGTTTTGATTCGTATTGTTTTGCTCAGTATTGTTAGAATTTATTAAAGGGGTTTTATTAGTTTGTTTATTACAGTATTTACTATACTTGTTTTATAGATCTCTTCAAAAAACATTTTTTTGCCATTGAAACCATATTTTTAAAAAATTTAGTTTTCGAGTTATTTAATATCAAAGTTTTGACTTCAATGGGAATTTGGCCAAAATTTCAATTTTCAAAAATTAATTTAACCCCCGTCCCCCACTTATTTTCTAGTGAAATTTTTTTTGGACAATCTACTACAAAAAAGAAAGTTTTTAAACTGGGTCTCCAAGAGAGTTCACAAGATATTTTGTATTTTTTAAATATATTTTTTATATTTCAACGACATATGGACTAACACAGACTGGACCATCAAGCATCAGTGACGTTTTGCCGTAATTTAAGTCATTAAAATATGCAAAACTTGTAGGAATTTTAGAATCAAAATTAGAGTCAGAGCCAAATTCAGAGTTAAAGCTTTAAACTGGGTTTCCAAGAGAGTTCATGAAATCCTTATTCTGAATTTGACTGACTCTGGCTCTGGCTCTAATTTTGATTCTAAAATTTCTATAAATTTTGCATATATTAATGAATTAAATTACAGCAAAACGTCACTAATGCCTGCTGGTCCCGTCTGTGTTAGTCCACATGTCGTTGCAATATAAAAATATATTTTAAAAATCTAAAAAATCTCGTAAACTCTCTTGGAGACCCAGTTTAAAAACTTCCTTTTTTGTAATAGATTGTTCAAAAAAAAGTTTTATGAGAAAATAAGTGGGGGACGGGGATTAAATTAATTTCTGAAAATTGGAATTTTGGCCAAATTTCCATTGAAGTCAAAACTTTAATATTAAATAACTTGAAAATTAAATTTTTTAAAAATATGGTTTCAACGGCAAAAAAATGTCTTTTGACGAGATCTATAAAACAAGTATGGTAAATCCTGTAATAAGCAAATCAATAAACCCCCTTTTGCTTTATTAATTAATCTTAATCATTTTAAACCCACTATTCATTTAATATTTATAGTATTTGTGAAAATTATCAATATATAGAACCACGTTCTAGGTCAATCTTTTGACAGTTAATAATCAAAGTCTTTAATAAGTGACATAAATGTCACGAATTTTTTATTTTAGTCGTATATATAAGCCTGGGCAAAATCTAAGAGTTTAAGTTAGCTTTATTTACAATTTATTAAACATTAAAAAACAACATATTTGTAAAGTGAATCGCAATTCAATGAAGATAACCTGTTTTATATTTGAACACAAATCGCAAATAAAACCAACAAACATATTGAACTCTCAAGTTTTTGCGCTTTATTAGTATTGATATATAGAGTGTCAGGAAATTTGTTTTTTAGTAATCATTGTTAGTAATTGTTGTACTTTTAACCAGGCACAAGTTTCAAGTCAACTAATAGTAAATTCCAAGTTGTTAATGAGTTGCTAACATACCTTTTGTTTACAATCCAGTAAGACTAAAGTAAAAAAGATAAGACACGTCACAACTAATTAGAAAAAGGCTGATTTATTAAAAATATTGTATACCTAATAGATGAATTTGCAGTATTGTAAACAAGAAAGTAGGCCATAGGTAATGTTGAGCAAATAGGAGACTAATTACTAATTATTTTTTTGTTTTAAAAAAATTGATATTTAAACGGGATTTCAATACATGATGCATAAAATTGCCGTTTAAATTTTTTTTGGTATTATTTAGCAATTAATATTTTAAAAATTAATACAAATATATTTTAAAATTTGGATAATTTATTTTGTTGAATTGCCTTTTCACATCAAATATTTATTAAAATATTTTAATTTAATTATTTGTAATATATTAAATTTTATTTAAAATCAAGTTACATTTTTTGTAATAATTATTCGCATGATTGAAAATTTTGCAAACTTTAATTTTTAAAGTTTTATAACTTTTTTGATATCAACTCAATCTTTGAGTTTTTTGTATCAAACAAACATTTATTTACTGTAAATTTTAATAAATATATTTAACTAAGCATAAGTTAAAAGTTTTTCTTAAATTAGATCAGTTAACAAGTATGATTTATTAATTAGATTGTAAAAAGTATTCGAACAATGTTTGAACGCGCATTTAATTATTAAACACCAGCTGAGACTAACAAATTAATGATTCAAATTTGATTTGACAATTTGAAGCACTTCTAAATACACATAAAATTACAATAAAAAAGATTGTTTGTAATAAACTTTTAACTTAATTAAATTAAAATTAATTAGTATAAAAATAATTATTTGTAAATTAACTAATTTAAATTTTAAAATTTTGTTTTGTCAAATTTATAAATAAATTAAACTTATTTAAGTAAATTAAACTAAATAAAACTTTTTGGCTTACCATTTTTAAAACAAAAAATACAGTTTATATTTTGAAAAAAGATCATTTTAATGAATAATACAATTTGATTATAAGTTGTGCAGAATTTTATTAATAATGTTTGCTTGTAATTTTTTTTATATAAATTATAGTTAAAAAATTATTTTTCAATTTTAATATATTATAAAAATAATTGTTTGTATTTAAAACTTGATAAATTTTAAAATTATAAAAATATAAATAAATCTAAATATTTACTTAAAATAATTATAGTTAACATGGTTTTTTATTTTTATTAAATTTTATATCAAATTTATATAATTAAAAATAAAATAAAATAAAAATTATTAAATGGTTTCTTTTTTGATGATTACTATGTTATTATAATCATTTATTTTTATTTAAACCAGATATAAAATCAATTTTTAAAAAATTTTTGCAATTTGGTAAAAAACTTAAAAATATTTCCGGTTGCCTTTGGCTGCCGTTCAAACCGTGAAAGGGTATATTTTTATTATTGCTAAAGAAATAAATGTTAATTTTAAATATTTGACAAATTTTTGACTGATTCTTCAATTACAATTTAAAAAAAAACATATTTGCAATTATCTATTTGGCCAGTTTTAAAACATTAAATGTTTATTAACGTTTTTAAACTTAAAATATTTTTAGAAACTTAATTTGTATAAATATATATTTTAATAAGTTTATTCCCTAGTTTGATTTATAAATAAAAAGACTCCATAATAAAAGGACAAATAGCCCATTACAGATTCGAACACATATTAATGTGATATAAACATATTGTTTGAAAAATTTTATTAAAGATTCGAAGCTTTTCTATTGGTTTATAAATATGTAAAACACGCACTGGATTGCTAGAGTATACGTGACTTGCTAATATTTTAAATTGTTTCTCAATAAAAGTGTTTTTACTATTGATTTGAATTCAGTTTTTCTAAACATTTATTAATTTCTCTTTTCATTCAATCATTGATTTTGTGCTCAAAATG
>JAQFXP010002595.1:0-14653 GCA_034693685.1 Belba bartosi | reverse complement strand
TAGACGTATATCGCAAACAAATGTAAAAATATTTAATTCCGACAGACATTCGGCAAATGGAGTGAATTTATCGAATAGTATAGGAATTCAAACCTTATAATCCGTATAATGACAATACGTTTTCGGCTCAATTCTATACAATTTGATTAGTAATAAATTTTTTAACACAAAAATCATATCTATTTTATTATATTCCATAATAACAATAATTCAATTCTTTCCAAAACATAATTAACTCCAATCGGGAAATAACTGACAATTTATTTCCTGATCTGACAGAGAATGCCATTTATTTTCTATACGTTTTTTTTATTTGATAACCTTTTATACGCTTTTTATTAAATAATTCATACATTCATTAATCAATTTGTTATTTCAAACTATAATTTTTGAGTTCATTCAGAGATAACAAACACAAAAAACTTTTTAATCTATTTATAAATTTTAATCTCAAATCTAGATTTAATCTATAAATTAGGGATAAAATTAATTTTTTTTAAATCAAATACTAATTTACTTAATGTCTATTCATTATCAAATATACGCTAAATAAACACTTTTTTCGTCTCTATTCTACTGTTGAGTTCATTAGCTTTAGAACTAATAAAACAAAAACTAAATTAAACTATAATTAAGCGAATGATTGACATTAACTGAAAAGATAATAAAAAGTCGAAAATATTTTCTATGATATAAATCAATTGTAATTTTCTATCAATTAATTACAATAACATCAAAAACCAATTATATAATTAAAAAACAAATGTTATCTCTAGAGTAGAAAATATGATAAAAATATTCTTTATATGTAATACATAATAAAAATTGTAATAAAATTAATATTTATTAAATAATTAAATTAAAATTCTTTTACATACCATTCCACTAAAGGCATAGTCGCTATAAGACTGGTGAGTCTGGAGGTGCCGGCCCGGGTCCAGAAGGGCAGTCCCGCCCAGTTGTCCTGTCTGTACGACTTGGGAAACGCATCGCTCTATTCATTGAAATGGTTTTATCGAAACCATAACCTCAAGAGTAATGTCGAACAGGAATTCTTCAGATATACGCCCAGAGGAAAGCCTACGAAACAGGTCTTCCCGTTGGATGGTATCAATGTTGACGTTAGTCTAAAAAAATTTTAACTTATTATTTGCTGAACTTATATTCATATTTGAGATAATATTTTTTAATTCATTATTATGAACGCAATAAAGTGCTAAAAGCTAGGCTTAGACTTTTTAAAATTTGTCTGGTTGTTATGTCATATTAGTATGTCATAATAGATTGCTATGTTAATATTATAATTGCATTTATTGTAAGCAACTATTGTACTGTTACAGTAGTGTTGATTGAACATGTATATTATGTTGAGAATTTTATATGTATATCTTTTTATGCACTTGCTTAGATGAACAAATCAGATGGAGGAACGGTATATATAGATGAGACAAATGGGAGGACTAGTGGTAACTACAAGTGTGAGATCAGTGTTGAGGGAACCTTTCAAACCATTGAAGCGGAAAAACTCATGACTGTTGAGGGTATGTATGCATTCAATTGATATTTGCATAAAAAGTGATAACATCTTTGCAATAAAAATATTGTCTTGCTAGATATAAATTATATATTATAAATTATGTAATATCACCATCTAGATAAATTTAATCGATACGACAAGGATGAACATAAATTTGATAGCATGGCTAAATATATTGCTTGATAAATAAAAATCAAAAACACATTATAAGTTTAAACAGTTTTAAAAATTTAATTTTTACTTTTTGTTTACTAATCACTGATTAATTAATGCAAAAATAATTAGACATTAATTAATTGTTTCTATTCTCCAATCCCTACCCCTTCTAACCCCCTCTGACAGCCAACAGAGCATCACTACTGTTCCTATCGATGACTAATCAATTAGTTTTGGTTATGTTGTGCACCAGTTGTTCAGCACTGGAATGGTTAGTATGGCTGATGGCATCGACCCACTCATCAGTAATACAATTAATGCATAAAACCGTTCGACTATTTCGCTGTCGATCTGTAGACAACACTTGAAATACCGTTCATTCGATTTCTTATACCAAATAAATATTATTTTGTAAATACTATTGAATTGAATCATAAAATTTTATATCAGATACAAAGTTATATGACATCCAGACATCAATCGCATTAAATATTTATTTGCTTTCAATCATTTGATTTTTATTTATTATTGCTGTAAATGTAAATTGCTAATTTTAATCATTCAATAAATTTTAACGTTTTTCAAAACAAAAGTTTTGTTCTTGTTTATTTATTTTAAAAATCTTTTTTGCAATTTTTCAAAAATAAATAAATTATTTTATATTAAAAATATTTAATATAATATTAAAATTTAAAATTCTAAAATAATTTTATTTACAAATACAATCAAACCAAATTGTAAAAAATAAATTAAATTTTCTTAAATGCTAAAAATCTGTTGGTCAAAAGCAGGTTTGTTATAAGTGAAGTTGACTGTAGTTATTTTATAATTTTTAAATTTTTATAAAATTTTGTTTGTTTAATTTATCAAGTTCTATTACTTGATTCTATTACTAGTTTTTAAAAAAGCAAAGGTTTCGATAATATTATTATTTTAAAAAATATTTAATTAAAATTATTTTATTTCTTATGTTCGACATTATTATGTACTATAATATACTGTACGTAAATAAATCGAAATCATGCAAATATTATAATTTTAAAATTTTACAACATATAAAAATATAAATTATATGCAGGTATACAAACAAGCAAATTACTTTTTAAAATACAATTTATTATTTTTAAAATAAACTATATATTAATTTTTTTTAAAGTTAGCCAGCAAGCATTTGAAGTTAAACATGCTCAACTTTATTTTAGAATTAAAATAGCAGCATATATTAAATAAATTGTTTTTACTCACCAATGATTTACTGCAACACTCATGAGTAAATTAATACGAGTAATATTAATATAGCAAATTCTAGGCTCACCTTTTTCCTTTTTATATATGTTCACGCTCACAACAATTAAAATAACCCAAATTAAGAATTTTTGCATATTTTCCCAATTAATAAACTGCTTATTTTGTTTTACTTTAAACCTAAGTTTTACTAAAATTAACGCAATTTTTATTACAGTCCAATCGTTTTGGTCGACGGATCAGTGATTTGATTTTAATTTGTAGTTTAGTATAAATCTGTTCTAAGCGTCAAATCTGTATCATAAGACTAAATAAATGCATCAAAAGTAACTTGAACAGGGGTCAGTAAAAAATCCCCCTAATTTTGAAAATTAGCATTTATCCCCCTTAACATTTGGTCTAAGCTCTTTTTGGGTTTTTAGGTCAAAATTCGGGAATTCCTCTTAATTAGTGCTAAATCCGGTTTAAATTTATTTAAATTGGCTAAATGTTTATCATGAATGTATGCGGTTTTTGAGCTTTTTTTTAAAAAATAAATCCCTCCCCTGATAACCCGAGGTTTTTGGCTAAATTTGTTTATAAATCTTTCTCCTAATCGGCGGACTTTCTCGATTCTGGACTTGATTAATCCACCAACCTCGCTTATATCGATCAAATCGGTTATAATAAATCTGTTCGGCCATATCCGTTAATTATAATCGAAATTTATTTTGTGTTTTACATTAGAAAATAAATTTAAGCAATATGCTTTAATTAATATACAAATTGTTTAGTTTTACATTTTACGATTACTACTAAATATTTTTTCGACTCTTTGATACTGAAATTATCACTCGTTGAATGACTATTAGATCAGCAATGCCAATGACTGTCCTTTCTTTTTACTTTTGGTTTTTTTGTATTTTACATTTTTCTACCTTGCACAAATTAAATTTAAGTTAAAAAATTATAATAAATAAAAAATATTATTTTGTACACTCAATTCCGCTAATAACAAACCTATTTATAACAAATGCCCGCTTATAACAAACTAACTTATAACAAAAGAAAATTGAGCAATGTTAATTAAATTACAATGTATATAACAAATCCCGTTTATAACAAGCAAATGGAATTTTGTGGAACCAAGTTGTTTGTTATAAATGGGATTGACTGTAGTTAGATTTATATATATGATAAAATTGTTCATGTTAATCAAACATATGAAAAAATGGGCGTTTCTATATTAATATGGTACAATATGTTAAAGTATTTTTCAACTAACTTATTCAATGTTTTTAATATAATAATAAAATTAATTTAAAAGACAAATATCATAAAAGAGTACTTTATTTTTATTGATATAACTAGTTAAATACATTTATTTTTTTAATGTTTAATACTTTTCTTAATAACAAACATTAGATTTTTTTATTTAAATCAATTTTTATATTTATATACAATGTTTGCCTAAAATAATATATCAATTTAAGGCTTATTATTATTTGTTTAATGTTTTCTATTCACTATATTTTGTTTTAATGAATTTTATTTTTAATAAACTTGTTTTGCTGTTCAGTATTGTTTTAGCAATAAAATATTCGATAAAATTTGCAAAGATTTAGCAATTTACATTTAGTATAAAATGTTTAAAATAATTATTAGTATTAAAATTTTTTAAATTATTTTTAAAAACTAAAACTTATTTTAAATTTAAAAATCATCAAGTATCATCCGATAACTTTTAAATTTAAATTGATTTAAAAAATAATAATTAATAAATTTCAAGTTATTCTGCAAAAATAATTTGTTTTATTGTCAGTAGTTATCAATTATATAACATTTGTTTCATTTATTACTCATACAAAATGACATAAAGAAAAATGTTTGGAAATGAAATGTTTGCATCATTTGTCTGCGATTAACATCTGTTCCCATAAAAGATTCTAGCTAAAAAATAAGATTAAAAATAAGATTGCTTAAGATGATCAGAAACAAAATTTAAACTCAATATCAATTGATAAACAGACGTTAAAGTGAGCGCTAACACAGTGCTGAGAAAATAATTGTCATATTTTAAACCAATTTGTATTCACACGAACTTTAGTGAAAAAGTCTGTCAATTGAGAAGACATAACACGAATTCAATATTCATTTAATGACAAAAGCTATTGCTTTACACTGTTCTAGAAATTAAATGGCTAATCAAATCAACGGTATTTAAGCAACGATGACGTTAGCAATCCCATGTGAAATTGATTCCAGGCTGAATTTTTTTCTCAAAACCTCAAAGGGCTACAGGAAAGATTAACAAACATTTTTCATATATTTATTTGCCATTTAAATTAATTTAACCAAGTTTAAACTTGAATTTAGTTTAAATTTAGCTAATTATTTTTTTAACTAAACCAGATTTAGCATTAATTTATGAAATTTTTAAAAATTTTTACCCAAAAAAAACTTTAAAAATTTTATGATAGCAGACAAAACATAAAGAGTATGTTTTGGCTTACAAATTATAAAATATATAAGTCATAAGTAGGTAAAAGTGTATTTGTTAAATTTTTAAAGTCATGTATTATTTTGTTTGTTTGATAATTCTTGATTCTAATTTATCTTTGTCAAACTTAAAATTTGTAATATGTTTGTACTTGAAAATCTGTTTGTTTTAAGCAGGTTCGTTATATGTGAGATTGACTGTGATATAAATACAAATTATTTATATTTAAAAATTTCTTTTAATTAAATTAATTTGTGATTAAAATATTTTATGTTAATTAATAATTTAGAATTTATTTTTACAATTAAAATAAATTAATCCAATTTATAAAATTATGCAAGCACGTTTAGAATGCATTACGAGTTTAGTAGGTTTAGAATTTTTAATTTTTTTTGCAAAATAAACTCACATTGAAACATTAAACAAAATTATCTTTGCTACTTAAGTTAAACAAGCTTAAATTTAAATATTTTAAAAAATCAAATTGAAAACATCTCAAATATATAGAAAAGCCTTCGAATCAAAATTCATAATAAGAATAATTTAGATATTCTTCTCGTATTCTTCAATCTATCAATTCATTCCATATTCCTCTTCAGTGCCAATGGATTAGTTGTGTTCTTACGTGCGATGAATATGAGGTATCTGTTCCGGAGTTATATTACTTATATATCAATATATGGTTTTGTGTGATATAACCGAGAGATCAGATATTGAATATAGATTTTGGGCTAAATTTTTGTTTATATTCTTCACTCATTTCATCGCCTTTTTTGTATTGCAATTCATATATTGAACTCAAACACAAACTTCTCTCTCAATCCGTTTGTCTTGTCTTTAGAGTTAAGACAATATAATAAACGAATGATTTATCAGTAAATGAAAGCCAAAAACCCAAAGACTTAAGTCTTACGAATAAATCGGTTATAAGAATAGGGAATCAATGAAAAGGAAATATTTCGGAAATGAGAAAATTCTTTGGAGAGATAGGGATCGAAACGACATATTTTTTTCACTTATTTTTTTCGTTGATTGAATGGACAGGAAATTGATATCAATTTGTTTTTTCTATAAATTTTTATGTTTTGCCCGGAATTAATACAAATCACAATTAGATATAAGTTCTGACATTTCATAATAACTTTAAAAATTTTTTTTTTTTATTTTGGAAAAACATATAAGTTTTGACATAAAATGATAATAAATTGAAAAATATTTGTCACGACTTAGTATTTTCGTATTCCGTGTATAACATGTTTAAAATGTTAATTATTTTTGTTATTATTTTTTTGTAACAATAATTCAAATTATATATTATTTTAATTAGTCACAAAATTTTTAATATAAATTTTATTCACATTTACAGTCAAAAATTCAACCTAGATTAATGTATTGTTAGAAAGTCGCCAGTTAATGTTTCCTGAGCAATAGGAGTGTCCCGGATAAGTTTAATTTAGTATTACGTGAATTATGAGTTTGGAATTAGATTTGATTAACGAAAGTAACGCCGCTTTTGATGAATATAAGCCTTAAATCATATATTTTTTCATAAACTGACGACAGTTTCGGAAAATGAAGAAAATTTCTTGAATTGCATTCCATTTAATCAGTGTTTGAAAAGAATTGCAAACATTTTATTCAATGCTTAACCAAACATATCACACAAATAAGCAATCAATCATTAGAGGGGAGGGGAGAGAGAGGGATAGAGAGGGAGAGAGAGGGAGAGGGAGAGAGAGGGGGAGAGCAGCAAAAGAGAGGATAGAGTAAAAGCTATCAGAATATTAAACATTAGTCTAATACGAGTCGTACGTAAATATGAATATGCATTCAATAAAAATTATTTATCTCTACTCTTGCTGTATGTCAACAAAAATTTCAATTAAATTAATTAAAAACAAAAAACATTTTGTTTAAAATGTTACTTAATTACATTTTTAATCGTGATGTGTTTGTAAACAGCAATGTTAATTCCTGTTTAAAAATTTGCAATTAAAAGATATAATGCATAAAATTTATCAAGTTTAACCTATAAAATCTCTCCACGCTTCTTTTGCAAAATTTAATATTTGGTCGTAAAAAGTATGTTCAGAAAAATTGATTTTCACTCAAAAGCAAAATATAAATTCGAAAAAAACCAGAAAAACCACAAAAAAGTGTATTTTATGTGAAAATCAAATGAAAGGCAAAATATATACAAAACATAGAAAATCAGTGGAAAACACGTCAAAAGAAATTTTTAAACCGAAAAACACTTCACATTTCTGACAGAATTGACTCCTTTCTCATACACATCGACTACACCTGCACTCAGACGACTGTTTTTGATGGACTAAACACTAAACAGGAGTTTATTTTTTGAAGTTTACAAGTATTTCGGCTAAAATCGTATTTGCCTTAGGAGTGGATAAAAAACACTTTTATCCGATGTCTTTGAAAACTTTTTTTTTGAATATTATATGTTTTTCGAAAATATTTTTCAGTCAATTTGATGTCAAATAGATATTAGTTTCAAAAAATACTTTTTTTGTGTCAACTAATACAACACCGAAAGAGACATATATTGAGTAAAACTTAAATCGAAATCAATACCGAAAGAGTGTGTCGTTTCGGACATACAGTTCGCTCTCATTTCGGGCATAGCTTTCGGCGAAAATAAGATTACATTTCAGTGAATGTCTCTGAATGTGACAAACAATCGGAAGATATTGTCCGAAAAAATTGTGTCTAAATTCTCACTCATTCTGTGTATTGTCTGACAATTACTCGTGAAATGAAAGGATATGTTCGACAAAACTCACTATAATTTGATAAATAATTGCCAAAAGAAAAGTAAAAAATTATATAAGAGTCTGATATATGAGGTATATATTGTCCGAAAGCAATGACAGTATTAGTCGTATAAAACAAAAATAATTGAATTTTTTATAAACGCGAAAAAAAGTTTTTTATTATTTCAAATAATTTTTTAAATCTTTTTATTTGTTTTTGATTTACAGCTATTTTTAATATTTGTCTTTAAATTAATGTTAAAAATGTAATGATATTTGAATTCAATGCTAATGTAATTGAATGCAATTCTATTGATGTCTTAAACTCTGAAATTTTATTTATTTATTTGTAGTCTTATTAGAAATGATTTTAATTATAATTATTTTTATTTATAGAACAATCGAACCGATTATTTGCTCTAAAATAAAATATCAATACTATTGAAAGAAAAAGTTCGACTCATTTAGAGCACAATTTCTATCACTTGTATGACTGACTCGTCGATTGTCTAATAGCCTAAACACAACTTCTTAATAGCGTTTCAAATCTTTTCTCTTTTCGATTGTTTCTCATTATTTTTAATGAATTTTTTGCTGCACTTTATTTCATACAATATATTGTTTTTTCTCCTATTTTTCAATACAAAAACAAAACTCTTCACAACATTAGCAATAATAGCCGATCGGATCATAAACCAAAATTGGTTTAAACTATAGATTCATTCTATTCCCTCTACTCCTATAGTCCTTTATTATATTTAATTAGTTTTAAGTTTATTTTTTTTATTTTAAAAATAATATTTAAAAAATATGTAACTCAAGTTTAAAATTGCTTTAATTAGATTTAATCTATTTTTTTGTTCAATATTTTTATGTCATATAAATTGGATTAAAAATTCTTAATCGGATTAAATATTATGAAAATCATACAAAATAACTAATTCTGATAATAATAACAATAATAATCTAAATCTCATTTTAATGTCTTTTAATATATTGTTTGTTTAGTTTTTAGAAATTTTAGAAATTATTTTTCTATTATTAACGTTTCAATAAATTATTTTTCAATTATGTTTAAGCTAGAAATAATTGCACACGGATACTATTTAAACAATAAATGCTCTTGATCGAATAAGTTTGATTAAATCTAATAAAAACAAAGTTTTTATTTGTGCCATAACTGGCCGAACAAAACGAAAACTTGAATTAAAAACATCCGTTGAATACAGAATGACTGCAATTTTGTAAATAATAATAAAGTTGTTTACGACTAGAGATGAGATGGCGAGTGAGTCAACCATCAAAAAGCCCATCAAATAGAGTTAGATCTAGTGCTTCGAACCCATATATGGCCTAAAAACTGATTACATCGACGACTGGTTTCGGGTTTTCTATTACTCATTGAATATAAAGTCTCTTAAAGTGATGCGAATTCAGTGCTATTGATAGCACCAGCGGTTGTGATAACGGAATAGATTGACATAATATGTATGAATAGAATTGATATTATATGTAATGTTTGACTCGTTTTGATTGAATTGATGAACAAAATTGTAGTCTTTTTTTGTGATAATAACAGGAATTTCTGAATTAATTTTGATTTTTAAAAGTTTGCGTTTGAATTGATGTCTGACTTTCACTCACTTTTTGTTACAACTAAACAAAATTCCAGATATGAATAGAATTTTGATTTTCGTATTCTTTTGTTATTTATTTGTATTTTGTTGATGACATCAATTGATAAAAACTAAACTTATTTTTTATCAAAATGTTGTGAAATTATGGCAATAAATATAAATGAATTTATGTTTACAATCGGCAATAATTTCATAATTATTTGAATTGAGATAAATAAATAGAAAATTGTTTAAGAATTCAAAATATACATTAAGAAACATTGAATAAAAATTAGATTAAACTTAATTAAAACAATTTAAAACTTAAATTAATATAAATTTATAAAAAAGAGTCTAGTTAATAAAAGAGACATTTAGAACAAAGTATGTCATTAAACATAAAAAATTTATTTAACTGTAAATCAGTCGTATTATACGATTTGCGTGTTTTAGATCAAATAAATAATAGAGAAATATATCTATAAAAAAGATTCAGACAATTTGTTTTGAGTTATGTTAGAAATATAAGTTTTATTATTATTATTAAATAAAATATTGTTTTATTTATCCCTTTTTTATGCGAAATAATTGCCAAAATTATGTTTTAATTTTTATCCATTAAAAACAGTAAGGACATTAAATTAAATTTTTTGGTTTTGCTCTATATGTCAGACTTAGTCTAATTTTGGTCTCTTTTATAATCTAATTATTTATTTTTGTTTTTTAATTATTTTTAATTAACATTTATATAAACGAAATGCAAATAAGTTTTTGATTAAGTTTTGATTAAACTGAGAGTTAATTAGAAAAATAAAATAATAAATAAAACAAAAATAATATGATTTAAACACTAATTGACTTTATATTCAGTTCAGAAACTCAAATATATAAAACATATTTCAATTGACGTACAGAAAAATTTGAGACTAAAAACTATTATTTAAAAATTGCAACTATCACAATTACAACAAATTAATGCAAACATATACTTTAAAATTTATTATGAGCATTTATTTGATTTTTATAAACAAAAATATATGTAAAATATTCCAAGTTTATATTAATATATAAAAGTTATTTTATTAAATTAAAACTTAGTTTGTCTGAAAGTCTAGAGTTTGAGCCTTTAAGCATATCTTATCTCTAAATGTATTCAGTTTTATGCCTCCCATATGACTCACAACTGATAGCATCGGTAGTTGTCATCAGAATTAATAAATCAGACCTTAGGAGAGGCTAAGGATGGGAAGGATGTGTTGCAATCGATTCACTCGAATATGTGTTTATGAGATATTCAATATTTATATTTTGAATAATTATCTCTATTTTCCAAATATTTTTGTCATTTAGATCTTTTGACAACTTTTTATACATTTATTTTACTTTTTGTAATTTTTTTTTATATTAACTGATAAATGAATTTCAATTTATTTCACTTTCAACTAATTTTTATAATTTATATTTAATGAAAATAACTTTCTTTTGTGACACTATTTTAAAATTTTGTTTTTATATTAAATTATTATTTATTTCGTTTTTCTTTTAAATCATCTATTTTTCTCTAATATAACTAAAAATAACTCTATTTTTTCAAAAGTTATATATTTTTCCATTTTATATATAAAAAAAAGAAATTCTACACTAAATAGAAACTAATTGTAAGACTGGAACAGATGTCGTCTCGAAATAGTGAGTCTGAAGTAACAACAAAAATGTTTTTTATATTTTTGTTTTTCCAATCGATTCTGACTTTAGATTTATTTATTTTCTATTTTCAAAAAAATATTAAAATTTATTTTAGAAAATAATTTTAAATTCAAATATTTAATAAAATTTAACTTTAATATTTTAAATATTATAAAATATTGAAAAAATAAAATTGAGCTAAACTTTTGCGTATAAATTATGGCTAAAATAAGAAAGAGAATTTTTTAAAATGTTACATGATTAAAAATTTATTTATTTATAAATTTATATAACATTTTAATTAAAAAGTAATTTAAATAAAAATTTTATTTGTTTTTATTTGCATTATATTGAATGGATGTTATGCAGGAAAGTGTCATTTCGGAAGTTTAAATATAAGCAAAAGTTGATAACTTTGTTAAACATAAAGTCATTGAATATCTCTTTCTTAAGACAAAAAAGTGTTGACATTCTAAAGGTTAGAGTCGTGTGAAGAGCATAAAGACATTCCTTTAGTTTTAATAACTTATAACATAAATACCAATAATATCTTCAACTTAAGTGTCAAATCTTTTTTTGTTTGTTTTCAATACGAGAGACGAGAAAAAGTCAATAAAAATATCGCTAAAGTAGTTATGAAATGTAATAATATTTTATTGATTAAAAATAATAATAAAAATATAATTAGAAGCAAGATGAAAAACCGATTAAATTCAAAATTAGCATTTTATACAATCTTATAATTAATCTAAAATTTATTGAAATCTATTTTTATGACTATTTTATTGCATTTATATCTGTTTAGAATTTTTTTCTTTCGTTAACCCAAATACATATTCAAAATAATTATATCTTTTTTTAATTAATACCAAAACTACTAATTCCGAAATAAAACAACACTTTCTATAATACGAAATAATTAGAATTTCAAACAATATAGAGTGTAATGAACCCCCATTTCCCGAGCTATGAATTAATTGATGTCATAATTGTGTTGAGATGTGTCTGAAATTGAATTAATGGCCGAAAGTATAGACGAGTTGTTATGTCAGACAAACTGACGAATGAATTATAGTTATTATATTCGAGACTTGAGTTTCGCTATTATTTATACCAAAAAGCGTATGAAAATGTATGATAATTATGGGTTTGAATCGTGTAATCAATTTTCAATATAAACTTCAGAAATAACTCATTAAAAACATTTGATTTATTTCTCATTCAATATATGAATAAACATTAGATATTTTGTTTTTAAAAATAAGAATTTTTTATTTTTAGTCTATAGTTATAAACTAATTAAATAACAAAAATTATTTTCAAAAATAAGAGTAAAACAATATAAAAAAATTTCAATCAAACATGTTTAATTTTGCTAAATTTAATTTCAAATAACAGTACTGTATAAACAAGATATAAAACTCCATTTATTGAAAAACTATTAATATTATTGTTTTAATAAATTAGAGACAAAGTTAAGACTCGGACTCATCGTTCGGTTCTATCGTTTGTATCGGTATATCAAAAGTTAATACTATTTCGAGAATAACTGTTATATAAACACATTGTTTGTGCTCTCAATACAAAACTATTGTTCTTCTGATCCCTTAATCTAATCCCAATTCTCACTAAACTATTGCAAACATACTGTCGGTCAGAACAGACGGATCGCAACGCAAACACAAAAAGCAATTTCTGTTAACTCTTAACACATTCGATGAAACGAACAATAAGTCTATAAAATAATTATTATTAGCTCTAACTCTCTCCGTCTCTCTATAATATACTCTCTCTCCGTCTCTCTGTCTCTCTTCCTCTCCCTTCTCTCCTCACTTCAACACTTTCTGTGTTTATAATACCCGTAATATCCCATAAAATCCTATTTCCTATCTATACTTCACTCCTTACTAACAGAAAACTATAATAAAGTTAAGAATATTTGCGATAAAACTTACGAATCATATGAAAAACATATTTTATACTTAATTAATGTGTTTTCTAGTTATCTGTAGACTGTCTTCTCTTAACTGTATTCAACTGTTTATTATTCAGAATCGCAATTGTTTTGACATAATTCGAAGTATATGTATATCAAAAATGATAAATAGTTTTAATAAATAATTCATAAACTTTCTATTCTATTGTTTTCTAAATATTCAAATTTTAGACTAAATATGTTTTTTAAGAACGAAATTAAAGAATAATTTTAAGTTTAATTCTTATAATTTATGTAAAATAAACTTTTTATTCAATTGACTTGAATAACAAATAATAATAATATTTTGATTTATTGCACAAATATTCAAATAATTAAATGTAAAATAAATACAAAAAAATATAAACTAAATAAAACATAATTACTAAAAATCATTAAGAATTTTAATTAAATTCTAATTATTATTATAATTGTATCGAAAAGTTCAAAATTGTTTCCAAATTCATTAATTTTTATTTATTTGTTTAACAATACAAATAAAAGTTAGAAAAAAAAGTTTTGTTTATACAGGAATTTATACGGGTCAGACAAAAATTCCCCTTGTTTCAAAAATTAACATTTATTCGCTTAGCAATTAATCCTGGCAAATGTACTTGCCGGCAACCGAAAACAGCTAGCAAATATTTTTAGTTTTTGGAACAAAATTACAATAAATTTTCAAACTGATGCTAAATTCAGTCAAAATAACTAAATTTACTTTCAATTTGTTTAAATCCAATTAAATTGAATAAAATTTTAGCAAAAATATATGAAATTTTTAAGCGTTTAAAAATCCCTCCTTTGGTACCTTTTTGGTCAAATTTTAAAAAAAGTTACCCCTTAATTACCCCCTGACCTCATGAATGCCTGGTTTTATATAAACAAATAATTTATATAAAAAAAGGTTTGAAAAAACTATTCATTTAATTAAGAATTGTTTTAATCGAAAAAACTAGTAATAAAGAAAAAAAGAAGAAATAAAATTAAAATATAATTCCAAACCCAAGGCATCGGCTGTATAATCAAGAAATTGAATTTGAAGCGAGATTTTGGTTTTAATGAGAAATTAACCAAATGTTGATCTAAGCGAAACAAAAAGAGTAAAAATAAGTATACAGGGTGTCCACCCTATTTCTCCAATCGTTTTTACTTAATTTTAATTTTAATTTTTTTCAAATTAAAATTAAT
>JAQFXP010002594.1:0-14655 GCA_034693685.1 Belba bartosi | reverse complement strand
TCACTCATATCATAAATGACGTAATGTATGAAAAGGAGAGGAGAAGTGGTTTGTCGTAAGTATTGAATTACCGGTAATTAGAAAATGAGAAACAATTTAAACAAAAGTTTCTAATAATAGACCCAATGTTTAAATCCGGTTTAAAATTAGTTAAATTACATTGTAATTATATAAGTGTTAAGGAATTTTTAGAAAATATTTTCTGATTACTATGTAGTTTTTTGCCTGATTTATTTTCTAAAACTCTACTACTGACTTTCCCCTAAATTGACTGCCAATCTAAATTTTTACATAATTTCTATAATTTTTTATTTTATTTGAACAACTTTGTTTTAAAGTAAAATTATATCATTAATTAAATTAAAAATTTTATTGTATAAATTGTTTGTAATTATTTTAATTTTATTTAATTTTAAAATTTAAATTTAAAATATATTGTATGTTTTATTAATTTAATTAAATAATACTAAAATTTTTCTAAATTAATAAAATACAGTACATAGATAAAATTGGTAAGTAATAACTTATAGTTCTTTAAAATAATAAACAATATTCTATATATTCCAAAAAATATTTTTTGTTTTTAAAACGATATGAAATAAAATTAAATTTAATTTCAAATTTGTTTTGCGTTTCTACCGTTTTTAACAAATTTTAATTAACAGTTTTTGGAAAGTGTAATAACCTTGAAATAATGAATTTTGTTTGATATTGCATGTCTATTTAATTTTGTACTAATTATTGATATTACTAATTATATAACAGAAAAGGTCAAAGATAGGACTAAATCGTTTATTTCTTCAAAAGTATAACTTATGATAAAATGTGAATCTGATGTCGGATTTTAAAATATTTTTTGACATTTAATTTCTTTTTTATTTCTAACAAATTATCAATTGAAATAATTGCTCTATTTTATTTAGTTTTCAAAAAAACTAGTGCATTTTGAATATACATGTTATTTTTTAATCACGTGACCGGTTTCAAATTTTTTGTTTAATACAAAACACTTTGAATGTAACATTACTTTATTCTTTTAACAAAACTAAAATATCTTTATTCATTAAAAAGTTATTAAAAAATTACGAGCGACAAGATTAATTAATAGACTCTTTATAAATATATAAATATACATTAGTACATTAGTACATATATATAGTACTACAATGCGCACTAAAGGACTAATATAAAAATAAAAATATTTTATATAGTTTATATTTAAACAAAAATTATTTAAAAATCTAATTTTGAGTTATTATTAATTACAAAATGCTAATAATTAATAAATAAATTGAAATGCAATTAATACAGTATTGATATAACTCGTAGTTATTCATTGGAAACAAATCATATCAATAGAACTAAATGACGGGTCCGGACAGTCTCTCAATGAATGCCTGGATTTTAAGCCGATATCAAAACGAATGTTTGCGATACAAACCAATCGAATATAACAAATGTTTGGGTTTATGAGCAGCTCTAGTAATCATCGATAAAAATATTTGTGAGATTAGGAACAAATTCATAATTAATATAAATCCAAAAATTGCAATTAATTTAAATTGAGAATGGAAATAATTTTTCTGTAATAAAATTGCAAACATGATCATTTGTGGAGATATAATATAATAATATAAGAATACGATGTATTTGATTGTATGGTTTAAATCGTAAACCAATTTCGTTATAGAATTGTGTTTAAGATATATTTTGTTTATTATAGATATTGACATCGGATTTGAAAATTTTAATATTACTGCAATAAAATGCAATATTTCATCATATTTGTATTTAATAATATAACCAATAAAAATTATGTTCAAAAACACTGAAAAATATAAGCTTAAAACTTGAATTATGAATATAATGGATGAAATTAACCAAAACAATATACATAATATTGATTGAGCTTGTTCGATATAATATGAATATAAAAGTAATCCAAAATAAAAAATATACAAGCCAATTATCCCTAGCCATAACATTCTTTGTAAAATATATTTTTCAAATATAATAAAATATAGATTAAGTCTTTTTGCAATATTTTTGTTAGCAAGAGTAATTTTTTTATGTTTAATTAAATTTAAAATTTGAAAATAAAAGAATTTTTTCGACGTTTTGTGGATTTGTACAATTATTGCGCCAAAGAATACATCAAACGCTAGCAATGATATTAGTAATGAAATTATTCTTTGATTACCAATTAGATGAGTCGGATCACTCATTAACATACATATCAAAAAGCTTAAAAATAAACTTGATACAACAAATCGCAAGCAATTTAATAAAATTATAAATCTACACAATAAAACCAGGTATATTTTTCTTTTAAGCATATATACTTGCGCATATTCATCAAGATTATTTGATATTATAATATTCATATTTCTCATATTTGTAATCATTCTATCTATAGATTCACTTAAATTTGTATTATTATTAACAAAATTATTATATTTTTGAACTATTTTTGATTTTATCATCTTGATAAATTTTATATTATAAATGTATCGTTTTATTAAAAATATATTTTTTTAATTAAAATATAATATAATTTTATTTCTTACTTTTACAACAAAACAATTGTTAACTTTAAACAATAGTTTTTTACGACATTTCGATTACTAACATCGGAATATATTTTCGACTGTATTTTAATTGTTATTTCAAAAGTTTTTTTAGATTATTTAATTTTATAATTGCCATAACAAAATAAATTATTACAATTAATCATTTAGTAACAGATTTATAATTTAAAGTATATATATATATTATTATATTATAAATTATATCTAAAAATAAAATATGAGATTTTTGTTTACACTTAAGTTTTAAATAATTAATATAACAAGATTAAACAATATAATCGTAGTACATTTTTGAGAGCAAAATGCTAAATATTTTACTAAATTTTATAATATATTATTAATCCTAATCCATATATTTTAATTTTTATTTTTATATTTCCAAACCACAAATATTTATATTCAATCATAAATTCAAATTTCTTAAACAAACATAAAATTTTGTTAATTCGTATTTTTAAAATATAAATTTTTATTCATAAATCCTTAAAATAAAACCATAACCCTTTAAATCTAATGTAAATAACTCAATCAAATATTTATCCTTTCCAAATAGCCAAAATACTTTTCGCAAAATTTAATTGACCAAAACATATTGGCCAAAATGCATTTCGCCAAGCAAATTTTAACAAAATTATATAAATAAATTTAATTAAAAATAAATAATAATGGGGTTTCAATTAAAATATTTAAGAAATAACTAATTATTATTAGTAGACTTAAACAGAATTAAATTGCTAACCTGTATTTAGCAACCTTTTTTAAATCTTGCTTTTGACTACGTGTCTAAAACGTTTATTTTATTTATAATTTAATAACTTAAAAATAATTACAATCAATATATTAATTGTTTTTATTACGAACAACGGGGAAGGAAAGCAAAATGGTGCACGACCAATGCAAAACTATATACGCATTTTTGGACGTAGCTGGTCATAGTTCGAATTAAAAAAAAGTTTGCATTCAAATATTTTTGATTACTTTTAAATATCAAGTTTTATTTTACTAATAAATGCCAAATTAAACTAATAGAGTCTATTTAGGCAAATTAAGAATTTATTTCTTTAGATAAATATACAGAAAATATTTTTATATAATTAATATTTCAGCAAAAATTATCTACAAAATTAATTTTAAGTAATTAAGTACAAAATTCTAGTATTTAATAAATAAGTTGAAACGCAATTAATACAAAATTGATAGAACTCTTAGTTATTCATTAAAATCAAGTCTAAGCAATAGAATCCAATGTTAGGTCCGGACACCCTCTCAATGAAAGACTGGATTTTAAGCCGATATCTAAACGAAAGTTTGTGATACAAACCAAACGAATATAATAAATGTTTGGGTTTATGAGCGGCTCTAGTAATCATCGATAAGAAAATATTTGTGATTCCAATCAAAATTATAAGTGATATAAATGCAATAAATGAAAATAATTTAAATTGACCATGGAAATATTGTTTTACAATAAAATTGCAAACATGATCATTTCTGGTGTTATTAAATAATAATATAAAATTGTGTTTATTATATATTTTGTTTAGCATAAGTATTGACATAGGAATTGAAAATTTTAATATAATATTAACAGAATAAAAAATTTCATCAAATTTGAATTTAATAAAACATCCACCAAAAATAACGCACAAACATACAAGCCTAACACTGTTTAAATTCATAACAAATATGAATCATAAACAGAAACTTTGGTTTTCGGCCCAAAACAGAAAATAATTTTTTTAAAATATATTAACTTAATTTGATTCATATTTCAAAGTTTAAAGATTACAATATTGAGCATATAATTATTAAGTTAAAGTTTTAAAACTCTGATTTGATTTAAGTTAAGATTGTACCGGGGGTTTAATTTGTATATTTTTAACCTGGACAATCCAGCCCAAACCTTGACGGTTGGCCACCCTGATTCTAACAGTAATAAGCGCTGTCTGATATTAAATTCGATTACCGTGCTCAAGCGTTATTCTCAATCAAGCACAATTATTAACAAACTAATATGATTATTTTAGAAATAAATATATTTGTTAAAAAATTGATTTTGACTTATTTGTACTATCGTAGCGGATCGTAGTGCAAATTAAAAAAGTTTGCATGCAAATATTTTTTATCACTTTCAAATTGTATGTTTTATTTTGCACGTAAATGCCTAATTAACTAGTTAGAAACTATTTGGAAAAATTAAGAATTTAATACTTTATATAAATATACATAAAAAATATTTTATATAGTTTATATTTAAACAAAAATTATTTATAAATTTAATTTTTTGTTATTATTAATTACAAAATGCTAATAATTAATAAATAAATTGAGACGCAATTAATACAGTATTGATATAATTCGTAATTATTCATTGGAAACAAATCTAAACAATAGAACCCAATCTCGGGTCCGGACAGTCTCTCAATGAATGCCTGAATTTTAAGCCGATATCGAAACGAAAGTTTGTGATACAAACCGAACGAATATAATAAATGTTTGGGTTTATGAGCGGCTCTTGTAATCATCGACAAGAAAATATTTGTGATTCCAATCAAAACCATAAGTAATATAAATCCAATAATTGCAATAAATTTAAATTGACCATTGATATAGTTCTTTTGAAACAAAAGTGCAAACATGATCGTTTCTGGTGTGATTATATAATAGTATAAGAATATCATGTATTTCAGTGTATAGTTTAAATCGTAAATTAATTTTGTTATAGAGTTGTGTTTATTATATATTATGTTTAGTCTATGTATTGACATTGGAATTGATAATTTTAGTAGAATCTTGATAGAATGCAAAATTTCATCAAGTTTGAACTTATTAAAACATCCACCAAAAATAACATTCAAAAACATAAAACTATAAATACCATAAACTTGACTAATAATTATAAATGATGGTATTGACCAAAACAATATGCATAGTATTGATTGAGCTTGTTCGATATAATATGAATATAACAGTAAACTATTGTAAATAATATATGTGCTAATTACTAGAAACCAAAACAATTTTTGCATAATATATTTTTCATATATGATAAAACAAAGTTTAAGTCTTTGTTCAATTGTTTTGTTAGCAAGTTTAATTTTTTCATATTTAATTGTATTTAATAATTGAAAATAAAAGAATTTTTGCAACATTTCATGGCTTTGGAAAATAATTGCTCCCAAAAACACATCAAAGGCTAACAATGATATTAGTAATGAAATTATATTTTGATTACCAATTAGATGAGACGGATCACTCATTAACATACAAATCGAAGGGTTTGAAAATAAACTTGATACACCAAATCGCAGGCAATTTAATAAAATCATAAATCTGCACAATGAAACCATGTATATTCTTCTTTTGAGCATATATCCTTGCTCATACTCATCAAGATTATTTGATATTATTATATTAATATTTCTCATAAATTTAATCATTCTATCTATAGATTCACTTAAATTTGTATTACTATCCGCAAAATTCTTATGCTTTTTAATAATTTTTAATTTTTTCATTGTAATAAATTATTTAAATTTTAAATTCTGTTTTGTTAACTGAATCAAATAGAAAAAAAACCAAATAAAATATTAAAAGTGTAATTATTTATTAAAAACAGCAATAATGTTACACAAACAGCAGTCATAGCGACTATACTTACATTTTAGTAAAACTTTAACAGTACGATGCCTATCTTAAGACGATATTAAAAGAGGGTAATTTTTACGCCCGGCAAATTTTAACCCAGTTATTGTTACTTCAACGTAAGTTATGGTAACGATTATAGTGTCACAGTTTTAAGAGCTCACACCTGACCGCTCGTAAACTACCAATAAACGGCCCTTGGTGATCAGCTCGTTGTCGTCTTGTCCCCACAAGCTCTATTAACTCTTTAAGCTCTAAGCTCTTTAACCACTGGACTATTCTGCCTGGATAATAAAAATTGTTGAGGTCAAATGTTTTTTTTTATTTATTGATGTAATTTATAAAATTTTTTGTTGAGATTTAGTATTTACTAATAATTTCAACTAAAAATTTTTTCTTATTTTAAACAAAAAAAAATTGTTAGTTTCAAACAAGAATTAGTTTTTAAACGACGTTTTTATCACAAACTTCAGATTAATTTAAACAAAAATAAAAGTTGAATTTGCGTGCATAATGCATATTTATTTAGTAATATATTTTTAATATTGTATATATATATATTAATATATGTATATATTTTTGAAATAAATTTATAGCATAAAATATTTTTTAATTCTCAATCATAAAGCAAATTAAACAATGATTTATTAGATTGCACTTAAGTTTAAATTATCTATATAAACAAGATCAAAAAATATAATTTTAATGCATTTACAATATAAATGACAAAAATTTCGCTAAAATTTTAAATCAAAAAAATATATTATTAATTTTATTCCATGTATTTAAATTTCCATTGTTATATTACCAAACCAAAATTATACACCTTTAATCCAAATGCAAATATTTCAAATAAATATTTTATTTCTTTTTATTTCAAAAGTGTTTTTAATATCGAACCCAATTTTAACCCCGAACTCAATTCCCATTAAAGTTTTTTCAATACTCAAAACCAATTTATTCCGATTAGGGCTTTACTAGCAATTTGTTTATAATTTATTTTTTTAATATTTAACTTAAAAAATTTTATTTATTCAAATTTATAATTTAAAAAAAACTATAATTTTTTCAATTTATTAATAGTTTTATTTTTCCAGTTTATTTTTAAACATATAATTTTACCTAAATTTACTTAATAACTTTAACTAAATTTTCATTGATACAAAAAAAAAATTTTTGCTTTTAGTAAACTGGGAAAGAGGTAGATAAAACGTGGTCAAGGCAAAACTATATTAGCATTTTTTCAAAAATTTATTGAAAATATTTTTAAATATCATTAATCTCTCAAAAGAAAAACAAATTATATTATGATTTGACATAATTATTATTAATTAATTATATTGTCAATAAAAATATTATGTTTAAAAAATTATTATAAATTTTATTCAAAAATATATTTAAAAATCAATAAATGAGAATAATAGTCAATATTATGTTAAATACTTATTTCTGTATAACGTATTTGTATTAATATGTATATATTTTTTAATTGCAATTAAAATTTTTATTGTTAATTAAACAAAATTTTTGCAAATAAATGCACAACTTAAAAAGTTTAATATAAATTTTCTTAATTAAAACATTGTATGCAATATAATTAAAACAATTTAAATTAATCTAAAATATGAATAAATTGTGACACAAATTATAGACATATATTATTAATAGAATACCTAGAGAGATAATGATTTTGAAAGCATTTGATATACAGTATATAAACTTTACAAATTCATTATCTCTCTAGGTATTTATGAATTTAATTTGGTTAAATATAAACAATCAAAATTATTTTATTAAAATTTTTAAAAAAATTTAACATCAATTTAGGAAAATATAATTAATTTTGAATTAAAAAATTTTCTTGTTGTCTTTGTTTAATGACCAACATTGCAGCAAACATAAAAACAGTTTAATGTTAAAAAACGTTTTTTAATTGTTATTAAATTATTTTAGTTTATTAATGTGCATTTAAAGAAACTGCAATTGGTACAAGTACTAGAACAATATTACGTGTTATCTGATATTTAGTTTAATTAAACTTGTACAGCTATATATTACAATGATTTAATATATAAATAATATTACAGCCTACTGCTAAAATATTTATTTGTTAATACTTTACTAATAAAACAGGAAAGTATTCTTTTCAGTTTCACATATTCTAAGTGCAA
The DNA here is from genome assembly GCA_034693685.1 of Belba bartosi. Taxonomy (NCBI): domain Eukaryota; kingdom Metazoa; phylum Arthropoda; class Arachnida; order Sarcoptiformes; family Damaeidae; genus Belba; species Belba bartosi. Next base: position 6,251 of record JAQFXP010002594.1, on the reverse strand, counting down.
ATTTTATTGTACTATAGAAAGCGTTTATTTAAGGCAACATTCAATACAATTGCTATTAGCAACATTGTACTAAAATTAGATAGATTGATAAAGTTCATATTTGTTTAATTTGGGATTATTAAATAAGTGGTGAAAGTTAGGTTTAAAACAATTAATTATGTACTTTATCTCTAAATATAGCAAAAATAAATAAAAATAATCATGCTAAAGTAATTAAATTAGTTGTTTAGCAAATAGTATTTATCTTAATTAATGATATTAATTATTTTTACAAGCTGCTTTGTTTTTTACTTTTGAAATAAAATAAACATAGTGAAAAATATTTTCTAATTAGTTGGCCATCTCTTATTATTATGATTATTGCCGTAGGTGTGCTAATAGTCTATAACTGATATAGCACATTTATATAATCTATGTGACAAGATTGTTTAAGTTATCTAAAATAAACCTAAATTAAGATATCAATGTTGTTAAAACTTAGCAATATAAATAAGTGTATATTGAATGTTAACTCATAATAGCCAGAAAGCATTACCGAGCTAACTTGTATAATTTATTTTGGAAAAAAAATTTTTTTTTAACATTAATTTATATTAAATTTCAAAATGTCTCAATTGTGTGCTTCAGAATTTTGGGTAAAAACTGCTTAAATTCAAAAAATAAATAAACTTAACACTTTAAATATAACAAAATTATTAATATTTGTAAAATTTTTAATTAAAGAACTTAGACATTACTTGGAATACAACTCGTCCGGATTTTACGCTATGTTTTGAAGAGACAGCACTGGTATGGATACCAAGTGCAATTCTACTGTTGCTCTCGTGTCCTAGTTTAGTGACATTCTGTAAAAAGAATACTTGCGATCGACTTTCATATTCTTTTATCTATTTAACTAAAATTGTAAAAATATTTTTGATATTTTATTTTATTTATAATTTAATATAATGTTTAATTTTTATAGATCTTATCAACAATTCTATTAATAATAAGTTTAATTGAATTTATTCGACAAATCGTTTACTATTCCAAAGGCGATTATGTTTATCTTGTTGAAATTTTAACGCCTTGTATAAAGTCATTATCATTTGTAAGTTTTTGTATGTTAAAAAAAAAAATTTTGTTTTATATTAATTGTATTTTTAGATTTATGTCATTATTTTACAACACTTTCAACGCAAATATGGAATATTTTCTTCGGGAGTATTGTTCATATTCTGGCTTTTGTATGGAATCGGCGCTACATTTAATTATCGAACTATTCTTGAAATGGTTATTAATGAGGTTAGTTGTAATTTTAATTAATTTAATTTACATATTTAATTGTATAAATAGTTAGCAATTAACTATGTTTATTTTTAACTAGGGTTCCGGATATAATTCTAGTATTGATGTGTTTACATTTACTCTAAAAATGATTGCGTATCCGATAGTTCTGATACAATTAGTTTTGTCCAGTTTTTCGGATTTTTTACAAAACTCAAATCAATTAATCAAGGTAAACAAAACTATATTTTACATTATTAATAATAATAATTAATATAATAATTTATTATATACAGTACTTATATTTATTAATATATGCTTAAATTAATCTTTAAATTTACAAATGTAAGACAATAATTTTAAAAACTAATAATAATTTAATATTTAACTAAGCTAATTGTTTTAGTAAAAACAAATTATGTTGACACAATTTCTTTACTAACTTGAGTAAAAATTTATATAAATTAAATTAAATTAAATTAAATATATTTCCAGTTTTAAAACTATTAATCTAAAAATTTGACAATAGAAACCAAAACCATGTCCGGCAAACCATGCGTCATTTCTATCCCAGCTAACATTAAGTTGGTTTAATTCAATGGTATGGAAGGGCTATAAGAAGCCATTGACCAATGATGACATGTGGGCTCTAAACAAAGACAACACATCCGATGCTGTTCTCCAAGAGTTCGATAAAGTTTGGAAACCGAGAGTCGAACTGAAGAAAGAATTGGAAATCAAGAGCTCAATGACCGGCGAATCAATCGAATATAGAGTCAAACTATTAAACGCTGTTTTGCGTACATTTTGGCCGCAATTGCTTTTCGTGGCTTTCCTTAAACTAATCGCTAGTTTATTAACATTTGTTAATCCAATGGTTTTGGATCTTCTTATTGGATTCGTGTCCCCCAATAGCACCGAACCTCAATGGAGGGGCTATTTCTACGCCTCCCTTATGTTTATCGCACCTCTATTTGAATCCCTATTTAACAATCAATACGATTATCAAAACAATATAATTATTATGAAAATCAGATCTTGTATTATATCGGTTGTATACAAAAAGGTATAATTTTTACTAAAATTAGTAACTTATCTTGATTAAAATGTTTTCATATAATACACAGGCATTAATGTTATCAAGCACCGGACGCAAAAACTATACGACCGGCGAAATAGTCAATCTAATGGCAGTCGACTCGCAACGGGTTATGGATTTCCTACTTATGGTCAACTTTTTATGGGTTGCCCCTTTACAAATTGCAATTGCCTTGGTACTTGCCTGGCAACAATTGGGTATTGCTACATTGGCCGGACTGGTAGTTATATTCATTTATTTTTATTTAATCCAATAGCTAAGCGTAAATATAGTTAAAAAGAATTAACAAGAACACTTTTAAATAAAATAAAGTTTGTAATTGGTTCAAATAGTATTATATAGTTATTAATTATATTTATTCTTAAACATGCTTATATTAATAGAATGTTTGAATTTTTTATTATTACATCAATAGGTGTTTATGCTTTTATTGATACCATTTAACGGCTATTTTGCGGCAAAAATGCGATTCAAAGGAATGGATGTAATGAAGATGAAAGACAAAAGAGTGAAACTCATGAATGAGATACTCAATGGCATTAAAGTGTTCAAACTGTACGCCTGGGAGACGTCGTTCAGTGCACAGGTCGAGAAGCACAGGGAGGAGGAAGTGAAGTCACTTAATCTAATGGCTTACTATTCGGGTGCTATGAGTTTTTCGATGGGCTGTGCGCCGTTTTTCGTAAGTATTTGATTATCAAGTTAGATTGAGAAAAATTACTAATGTTTTCAATGCAACCAAAGGTCGGTTTATTTAGTTTCACTGCATTTGTATTGATATCTTCGGACAACATATTGGACGCAAATAAGGCATTCGTTTCGCTTTCACTCTTTAATATAATTCGTAAGCACAGTATAATTCAATACTAGCATGATACTTAAATATAAATATATTTTGAAATATGATAAGATAATAATATTTTATTAAATATAAACTAAATTTTTATTTATTGATAGGAATGCCAATTGGAATGTTACCGCAGCTGTTATCGTTTGGTGCACTGGTATGTAAATTGTTTTAAATAAATTAACAAATGCCGTAATTATATATTTAATTAAAAAATTTTATATAGTTTTTGGTATCTCTTCGTCGAATCGATAGCTATTTAAACGCCGAAGAGTTAAACGAAAAGGCGATAACCCGTAACACAAATAGTGAAACACCAGTTGTTGTGAGGGATGGGTCGTTCAAATGGGATAGCTCTCCAGTGCTCAACAATATTAATCTAAATATAAAAAAGAATAAATTAGTGGCAGTGGTAGGTATGGTCGGCGCCGGGAAGTCGTCACTACTGTCGGCACTATTGGGGGATTTGGAGAAAATTGAGGGCAATGTGAATGTGAGCGGAAGTATAGCTTATGTCCCACAACAGGCATGGATTCAGAACTCGACTCTAAGACAGAATATTCTCTTTACTAATGATTTCAATGAAAAAACTTACAAAAAAGTTCTGAATGCCTGTGCTTTGGAACCGGATTTGGCGATACTATCGGCCGGAGATATGACCGAAATCGGGGAAAAGGGCATCAATTTATCCGGTGGTCAGAAGCAAAGGGTTTCACTCGCGAGAGCCGTTTACTCGAATGCAGACATTTATCTATTGGACGATCCGCTCAGGTATGCAATCACTAACTTTCATATTATAGATATAATTGAATTAATATAAAATGTGTTTAATCTAATCCAATGCCAACAGTGCTGTCGATACACACGTCGGTCGACATCTATTCGATGAAGTGATTGGTCCGAAAGGACTGCTTAAAAACAAGACCCGAATACTGGTCACACACAGAGCCTCTGTTCTCACAAATGTCGACCAAATCGTTGTCTTAAAAGACGGAAATATTTCAGAAATCGGAAGTTTTGAGGAATTGATTGCAAATAAAGGAGATTTCGCAGAATTTGTTGCGGAATATATAATACAACAATCGGATGAAGACATCAATGAGGAAGAGCTCGAACTTATTGAGAAATTAAAAGATCAGATAAAGCCAGTACTCGAGAGATCAGTCTCGAGAATATCTGACAAATCTGGCGGTAATAGCGAACTTCGAAAGCGAACATCGATTAGAAATGGAAGTATTGTTAGTTCTAAGGGAACGGATAAAAAGCCCGAATCAAAACCTGTACCCAAAACAAACGGTCGGAATGCAAAAGGCGGTCGACTTATCGAAGCGGAGACATCGAAAACCGGATCCGTCTCTTACGGAGTCTACAAAACTTATTTCAAAATGATTGGCTACAGTCTAGTCCTGTTATTAATACTTATGAACGCCATCGCCAACGGAGCGGCTATAGCGTCGAGTCTATGGCTGAGCGCCTGGTCTGACGACGCAGACGACCCGAATAAGACCAACGATACGCGTCTGAGAGATGAAAGACTTGGTGTTTATGCGGCCATTGGTATAGTGGAGGCCGTGGCCACTGTATTTGTCAATGTCTTAACCAATTTGGTGTGTCTTAAAGCGGCAAAATTATTGCATAATAAAATGCTCAATCAAATTTTAAAAGCGCCTGTCTCATTTTTTGGTAATTATAATTTTATTAATTATTCGCTAATTTTTAAATAATTTAATATAAATAATAATATCGATCTTATCTAAAATGTAACATGGTAAAATTGAAACTCTATCTATATTGCTCACTAAAATATATAAAAAGTAAAATTTTACAATGTTACTTCTTATTTGATTGCCACTTAATAAGTTTTGTGTTTTGAATTTTAAAAAAAATTTCCTAATATTTTAAATTATAATAGTTTTTAGTATTAAAACATTCAATAGTTTGATTTGAATTGCTATTCCATTGCAGACACGACCCCAATCGGGAGAATACTAAACCGATTTTCTAAAGACATCGATACAGCGGACGTATCACTACTATTCAACATTCGGTTAACGCTTTATATGTTTTTCCGAACAATAGTCGCATTTGTAATGATAAGTCTGGAAACGCCGATCATTTTGGCGGCGCTCTTGCCATTGGCTGTCATTTACTATTTGGTTCAAAGAATATATATCTCGACTTCGCGTCAGTTGAAGCGAATCGACTCAACCAGTCGTTCACCGATTTATAACCACTTCAGCGAAACAGTCAATGGAAGCACAAGTATCCGAGCGTTCGGTGCGTCCGATATCTTCATAGATGAGTCTTATAGAAAAATTGACGCCAACCACCGGTGCTATTATCCGAGCTTTACAGCCGCGCGTTGGCTTGGATTAAGACTCGAATTTCTCGGTTATTGTATTGTTTTTATTTCGGCGATATTTTCAGTAGTTTATCGCAAAACCTTAAGCCCAGGGGTTGCCGGTCTGGCCATTAGTTACTCTTTAAATATAACACAAGTCTTAGGAATGTTAATCAAAAATATCACTGATTTGGAGACTAATATTGTTTCGATTGAACGTATTGTCGAATACACTAAAACTCCAACTGAGGTATGGATTGAATAAAATTTTAATCAATTTTTCATTTAATTAATTTTATTATATATTTTAAGGCCGAATGGTTTGACGAGAAGAACAAACCCGAAACTAATTGGCCTGAGTTTGGGTCAATTAAGTTCCACAACTATAGCACCCGATATAGAGAGGGTTTGGATTTGGTTTTAAAGAACATATCACTAGAGGTGAGGCCATCAGAAAAAGTGGGAATAGTTGGCCGTACAGGTGCGGGAAAGTCGTCGCTAACTCTGGCGCTGTTCCGACTCATTGAGCCGACGGACGGCACCATTACTATCGACAATATAGACGTCAGAAAATTGGGTTTATATGACCTGAGGTCAAGGCTAACGATCATACCTCAAGACCCGGCGCTATTCACCGGCACTTTACGCATGAATTTGGATCCATTCGACCGATACTCAGACCACACGATATGGAAAGC
>JAQFXP010002593.1:0-14656 GCA_034693685.1 Belba bartosi | reverse complement strand
ACTAGCTCAAAAGGAGAAGTTAAACAATTTACATACCATTATGATGAAGATAGTTTAAGAGTAAGTTATAATTACATTTAAGTGTAAATTATAATTAAAAGATCAAGATTAATTAATGAAAAAATAATTATAAGGTGCGTAAATCAGACTATCCAATACATCCAATGATATTAGCAAGGCGATCATTGTATGAAATGACCGGGGAGAAAATTAATGACATTGAACTATTCACCTTTCTGGAAGCAATGCGCTGGGCGCCATCTAATTACAATAATCAACCATGGCGAATTGTATATGCGAAACGTGACACGCCCAGATTTACCGAGTTTCTTAACCTATTGGACAAGGGCAATCAAAGATGGGCTAAAGACTCGTCCGTTTTAATGATCATGGTAAAATTATTTTAATTATATCATTATATTTTTTTAATTACTTATTTTTTAATTAATTTAAATAATGTCATAAAATTTAATTTATTTTGTTTTGTTTTGTTTTATATCTTAATGTTTTTTTTTATTTTTTTTATTATTGTTTAACTCTTTCGCAAATTTTTTGTTCAATTTTTAATTAATATTTTTTTCCAAACAATTAGTTATTGTATTGAAGTTTTTAGTTTAAGTTTTACTTTTTTCTTCATTTTGTTTGTTATAAATAATTAGTCAAAAATATTTCGAAATTACATTTCCTATTCAACAGTGTTATGTAGATTGATGTCAGAGCTCGACTGACTCCTACTTTAAAATATTTTAATACAATTATGTGTTTTTCAATGGAAAACAATTTTTATGTTTTGCTATTTAATAACATTTACAACAATAATGAATAGTTTATAAAAAATTTTGAATTTTATAATAAAAATATTTTATTTAAATAATTAAAATATTTTAAAAATATATAAAAATGCATTAAATAAAAACATAAATAATAAAAGTAAATAAATTTATATAACAAAGAAAAGTAATTATGTTATCGAAAAATTTCTAAAAATGCTTATCTAAATAAATTGTTAAAAATAAATAAAATTAGAACTCTACATTAATTTTAAAAAATAAGGTAAAATTTAACTAAATTAGAAAAAACTATTAGCATAACTAAATAAACACTAATCCACTAACAAAATAATTACAATAAAAATATCATCATTAGGAAAAAAAATTGCCCAACCTAATCTAACATCTAAGTTTTCTGGCTTTAACATCAATTAATACTCTAATTGCAAAACATATTACCATATACCTATTCCCAACGGGCAAAAACTATGCAATTACATAATTTATTTTTCTACGCATACTACATTTTAGCTAACCAATATGTACAACAAACATAAGGGCAATAAAACTTATCTCGAGTCAAACAGCTTTGCATCGGGCACAGCCTTCATGGCAATGGCTCTCGAGACGAGTGCCCGTGGTTATTTAATACATTCTATGGTCGGTTTTAATAAAGAGCAAGCTATGAATGCCCTGGGTATTGACCAAAAGTCCGATTATAAAATCGATATATTTTTTGCAATCGGAAAGCGAGTGCCGCCGTCTGAAAGGGGTCGGAAAGATATAAAAGATGTTATTAGAGATAGGAAGCCAATTACGATGCTGATTTCTCAAGATGTTTTCAGGAGTGATTGGCAATAGTAATTAGCTGTTTAGTTATTTAGTTTACTTTAGTTTAGATTAGCTTTTTTTTGCTCTTGGTGATGTTGCACTTTTTTTAATTGTGTCAGATTTTGTGAAATATGTAAATTTTTAATATTTTTTAGTTTGCCTAATTTTGATTTTATAATTTATTTAGATTAGTTTATCAAGATAGCTTATTATAGTAATTATTATATATATTTTTTTATTTAATTTTTATTCGAAATTATTACTTATTTTTAATTTATTTTTTGTATTTAATTTCTTAATTTGTTTTTTTAAATTTAATTAAAACTGTATTTTATTTAATTTAAAAATTTAATTAAATTTTAAATATTTTGTCTGAACTTGACATTCATTTCTAAATTTTAAAATTTTGTTGAAATTTTTATAATTTATTCATGTTTATTAAACTATAATATCTTTTGTTCAACCACGTATAATTTTTATTTTTTGTTATTTTTTGTTTGATATTATTCTTATATAATTAATGTAATAAAAAATTTTCTCACAATAAAAAGTAAATGTTTTTTCTTAAAGTAAAAGTTAATATAAAATTATGTAAAGAAAAAACTGTTTTAATTACTTTAAACTAGGTCAAAAAACTTTTAAATTATATAAAAGATAAAAACAATAAACAAATTTAGATAATTAATCAAAATATGCTAATTAAATGCAGAATTAATTTAGCAAGCACAAATTATAAACTAAAAACTTTATTATGTAAAATATTATTTAAATTAAATAGTTTTACATTCTAAATTAAGTTTATAAATTTAATTAATTTTATCATTCATGTTATATTCAGTAATAAATTTGATAAATATTTTATAAAAATTAAAACAATATTTTATTCTGCATCTGCATTTGGACCAAATGGATAATCAGGGTGGTTTGATAAGCCGGGCAGGTCAACAACTCTACTAGCTTCACTAATGCCATTTATTTTTCCCATATCGGAATCATCAAGAGCGAAATTTAATGCTTCTATATTATCGCGTTGATGGCGTCTATCATTTGATCTTGGTATTACAACAGTACCACGTTGCATATTCCAGCGTAGTGCTATTTGTTGAACGCTCTTCTTGTATTTATCAGCTAGCTCTTTTAGAACTGATTGACTAGTTAGCTCAGGTGTGTTCATACGGAGCGGTGCCGAGCAAATGACGGTCATGTTATTTGCCTTGGCAAATTTGACTAACTTGTCATTTCGAAATAGCGGATGACATTCGATCTAATTAATAATAATATGATTATAGATTATACTGTACATTATTTTACATTGTTATTATTATATTAAAGAAAAATACAAAATAAGAATATACATCAGAGATTAGGAAGGTCGGCCAATCCAGTGGAGATGAGAAAATGAATTTTTTCATAAAATTTAACCAAAAACCTAGTGAAGTATCGGGGAGGGGTTTATTTTTAAAACGTTCAAAAGACCCATATGTTTGTGAAAAAATTTTATCTAATTTAAACCAAATTTAAAAATTTAGTTAATTTAACTAAATTTAATACTAATTTAAGAAAAATGTCTTAATTTTAACCCAAAAAATTTAAAAATTTGCCGGCCACCTTCGCGACTAAATGCTGGGGAGGGGGGGGCAAAAGCCAATTTTAAAATCAAAGGGATTTTTGCCTAATTTCCCTTCTTAATGTCTGATATACATGATTGTACGTTTATTGTATTTATTTTATTAAATATTAAAATGAACATTTAGTTTTCGTTCAATTGACATGTTAATTTGTTGAAAATAATTTATAAAACAAGAAATTATTTATTCTTACCTCGAGCACAACTGGTCGGACAAAAGCCATATCAAAAATCTTATTTAACTGGCGAATATTAAAATTAGCCAGACCAATTTGGCAAACTAGGCCTAACATATAAGCGGCTTCGAGACCTCTATACGCTTCAAGATAGGCGACATCTTTTTCAAAATTCATTGGTATAAATGAGCCATTCTCATATTTTGGCATTTTATCATGACAGGAATATTTAAAAGAGGTTGGATAATTTAACAATCCTAGATCAAGATAATCAAGATCTAAGTCACGAAGGTCATGTTTGATATTATCGACCACTTGCGGTCTCGAATGATATGTGTTCCACACTTTGCCGATTATGAATAGGTCTTTACGAGTGACCCGTTTGGCTACAATTTGCTGTTTTAAGCCCAGACCTACCGCCACTTTGTTATCAAAAATATGAGCCGTGTCAAATACACGAAATCCACAATCTACGCCTTGTACGACTGCAGTTAATGCTTTTAGCTCATCATCCAAGCCATTTGTGCCAAACCCGATTGATGGCAGTTGTCGACCGGATATTAGAATGTTCTTGGGTAATGGTGCTAGTGCAAATATAAATAAAATACATACATATATATTTTATATAACATATATTAAGTTTTGGTAAATTTTACGAGGTTCTTGCGTAGAATTCTTAACCAATAAAATAATAAAACTTAAGATGGTAAGTTTTAACATATTTCTTGTAATTGTAATAGTTAAATTAATTTTAGTATAAAATTTTAATTAATACCAAATTTAATTATTTTAATATGCCAGAAATTTCTACTTATAGTTAATATTAACCCATATGCTTAAAATTAAATTTGCGTTAATTAATATTTTTAATTAATTAATAAATGCTGACATCTCTGCCAATTAAGTTAATTTGACAATATTGAATAGCTAACTAAATAATTAATTTAATAAAAATTAAATTATAAATTTACAATTATTAATAGAAAAAAAATAAATATTTAATCATTAATATTAAACTAAATTAATGTCAAACATATTCATATATAATATTAATAAAAATAATTAATTAGTTTAATACTGTATATACAAGAGACTGAAATGGAAATTTGCAAAACTATTCCGTAGTTTTTGTTTCTTATCGACTAATTTGAAAATTTTGTTTTATTGAACCTGGAAATTTTTTAATTTTTATTTCAAAATTAGATTATTTTTTTGCATTAATGCTAAATTTTGTTTATATTTAGTTAAATTAATTAAATATATATATTTTTAACTGCAATTATATTATTAATTTTCTTTTGTAAAATTATATTCCTTCAAGCTGTTTCTTGATTACCGAACTATCTCAATCTCAAATATATAATAAGCATGATAACTTATTATTTACTGTAATATTATTTAGAATTCTCTTAAAATAAATTGCAATATTTGAAATAGATAATGACATAGATAAAACCACTTCACGTTATTAAAAATTTACATGTATAAAAGTAAAATAAAAAATATTAACCCATATTACTTTTTCAAAATAAGCAATTAAGTTTCAAAATATTAATATGTTTGAATTAAATTACATATTTTTAATATTAATAATAAACAATCTTGGTAAAATTATTTTTAACAAAAATATTTAAAAGTTTTTAAAAAATATTTTAAATTTTAGGCTGCAACAAATTTGCTAATGGATTAAACACTTGCGGCGATTGGACTGCATATAAGGATGAAAAATGTTTTAAAATTATAGAACAATTATTTACAGAACCGGAAGCCGTAAATAAATGCCGACAATTGGACATCAGTTCAACATTACTTACAATACATTCACAGGAAGAGCAGAATTTTATATCAAATTTATTCCCGAAATATGCCAACAGTACCCAAAAGGCATGGATTGGTTTGGTATACATGAATAAAAAATACACCTGGATTGATGAATCAAGCACAAATTATACAAACTGGGCTAAAGACGCGGTCAAAAACGGTACGAATCCATGTGTTCTAATGTCGCTAAACAGGGACTCATTAGGCAAATGGAACGACGAGTTGTGCCAGAAAACAGGTTTGACTGTATGTCAGAAAAAGCAGGTCTGGACTGTCGATACACTGAAGAATATAATTGAAAATATGACGAAACAGATGACAGAACAACTGACTATAATAAACAATTTTAAGGATGATCAACAAAAAATTAACCTAGATCAACAAAAACAAATCATCAGCTTGCAACAAACTACAATACCGATTGGCTTTCTATACACACAACTGCCCAACCAATCAGAGCCGACAGCTTTATGGCCAAAAACTAGCTGGACCGAAGTTACTAATTTATATGCTGGCTTGTTTTTTAGAGCTGGTGGAGATATGGCAGCGCAGTTTGGTCAGATTCAACCTGCTAATTATTCAAGAATTTCTAATATGCAAAATCGTGGCTTGCTCAATGTTCAATTTACAGACAGATCAGAATTTACTGTTTTAAATATAAATGAGGCTGGCTGGTCAGGCAATTTAGACCCGGGTTGGTGTTTGAAGTCATTTCAATTGTACGTTACGAACGGTGAGAATAGGCCGCGCAATACAGCCGTCAAAATATGGAAACGTATTAAATGAGTTGAATGTAATGTTTTATCTTATATTAAATGATTAAAACTTTTTGTAATTTTATTTTTTTATTATTATTACAATAATATTTGTTTGCATGTCAAAACAACATGTAAAATTTTTCATAAATTTTTAAGTATTTAGTTTATTTAAATAATAAATTTTTAAAAAATAAAACACTATTTAATTAAAAATTTTAAATAATATTATAAAATTAATGTTTTTAATGTGTTTAACATATTATGTATATTTATTTTCTTAGTATACACAAATTTAAGTTAATAAATAAAATTAATCATGCTGCGTAATAAAATTTAATTAAAAAAAATAAAAACAAGTAAATTTAAAGTAAGCAAAAATATAATTTGATTAAACAAAAATAATCGTAATATTACTTTACAATTGTTGAAATATCAGCTTGACAGTTTATAAACATTTATTTACATTTCAAATATGATATAATAAATTAAAAACATATTTAAAAGTCGTTATTCCTTATAATGTAGAATTTCGTCATCTTTGCTTGTTTGGTCTCTTTTGTATTTTTCGTCCAATTCTTTAGCAATTTTGCGTATTTTTGCCAAAATCACCTTTGGCTCATCCACCTCGGGTAAATTATATTTTCGGTTTAATAGAATGCCACAATAAATACCAATACCAAACGAGAGCAATACTCTTAGACCCATTTGAATAATATTATTTATTTATCAAACAAGCACAAAACTTAATGTTTAAATTATATCAAGTTTATTAGCAACAGCTCTTACTACAAATTCAATAACAAATTAAATTGACATGTTCTAACTTTGCGTTATATATAAATGACTTGAATACTGTAATATTGTTGCAAACGTAGTGTCAAATCATTTATTTTATGATGACAACATCTACTGTAAGCGTTGCATAAAATTGCATCAGCTGGTTACTATTTTTATCATTATGTTGACACATTGGTGTAAGAATTTTAAAATAAAATATTACTAGTTCAAAAACAGCTTTCCATCTCTTTCCTACTTAATTCAATTTACTTAATTACTGTTTTAAAGTTTATCTCAAATAATATTTTTAATCTATAGTCTATGATTGACAGGTTATGATACGTTATGTGAACATCGTTTGATTTTCAACACTGTTCATATAAACAAACAAATACAGTTTGCTAATTTGTATTATGTGAGTTAAATATTTTTATTAATTTTAATATTAGTTAATTAAAATTAAATGTTAGTTAATATAAAAATTATATCAAGTTAAAACAATTGACGGTATTCTCATATTTAATAATAAATCTTTATTTGCCTTGAAAATGCACTTTTAGATAAGACAAAATGCACTTATATCTTTTAGAATTTATCTAAAAACTAATTTGGTACTAACTCACTTTTACTTAACCAACTAGCAAGTAAACACTTGAAAATAATCTTAAATAGATTATATATATATTTTTTTAAACTTGATAATTTAAATAAAAATAATTTAATAACAAAATATATAAACTGATTAATAAAACACAAAAAGTATTATGCACAATAGTTTATTATCAAATTAATTATTCTATAAAACGAATATAACAAACAAACAATTAATTTAATAAACATTTATTTAAATCAATTATTTAGCCAAAATGCCAGCAATTGTTGAGCAAAAAGTACTTCTATTGTCCTTTTGAAGCACTTTCTGTTGTCCGTCAACATTAACCATACTATCAGACGCTTTAGTATTCAAATTATAGATGTGAACGTTCTTGGGCGATTTTTCGATCGACACCATACCATCTTGGCAATGCTCTTCTTTCAGACAGCTCTGGTCATAATTTTGGAAAAAATTGTACAAGCCAGCGCCATACACAAAAATGTCTTCACTGTTAACAATTCTCAAACCCCAGGCCATTGGGCAGGTATGTGAGTCGGGTGGACAGTGACTATAATCAGGATCATTAAACTTGGCATTGGGAGTGAATGGTTGTGGAGCGGGCGGATAAGCTTGGAAGTATGGTGTTTCAGTTTGGATCATAGCCATGATCACATTTTTAGAGTTTACAATATTATACTGATAGAAAACGCTGTGCTCGGAGGCCGTGCCGTACATCCAAACCGGCCCGTTAGCACTCTCGGACAGTATACCTCTACCGTTATAAATGCTAATTTGATTGTGGCCGTCAAGGTCGTGGTCAGCCACCCAGGCCCATACGTTTTCTAGATAGGCGCTGCCGGTCGGTGCAATGTGTAGCATGGTGTGTGCGCCGTAACATTCTGGCTTGCTGCTTGAACCTTTGCCGCAATTGTTATCTTTGAGGTTAGTGCCCGAAGCGCCACCTACTCGGAAATGTACGTCCCATAAGCCAACTGCGCCCTTTTCATTTTCTTTCATGTTAATTTGTACTAGGATAGCGCCTGGAACTGGACCCGATGTGGAAAATATTAACTCGCTTAACTCAGCTAGGCCTTGATCGCCAGCCTTGCCAATTTGGAAAACTGGTTTCGGATTATTAATGTCTTGGAATTTGGATCCGGTTGCCAAGATAATTGACCAAAGTTCACCAACTAATCGGGAACCATCGGGAATTAGAATTGTATCGCTAACAAGGTAATCGCCAGCTGGGAAGTAAATAACCTTGCACCCTGCATATTTCGCTATTGTCTGACTGATTGCGTTTGTGTCGTCAGTCTTGCCGTCGCCTTTAGCGCCCTCTGCCTTAACGCTGACAAAGTCGCCCATAGCTATGTCGAGATAAGTTGGCTTGCTCTTTTCGAAAAAGTTTTTGCCATTACCAAGCAATACTGCCGGTTTTTGTGGTGCAGTCAAATCACCCTGTTTAAAGCCACCTTTACCATCTTGGTCATAAAACATGCCCTGGCCCCACGACTCGATTGTTTTTGAGCCACCGGCTAATATGGTCTGGCCACTTGGTGTTGCTACTGCTTTTTGTACGTTTTGTAATTCAACATTGTCAAGAATTAGAGTACCGGCCCCTCGGGGAGCAGATGTGGCGCTTGTCTGGGTTTTCACAGCGACTTCGGTGTTCGATATCTTAGCGTCCAATAAGAGTGCGGATCCGACGCCTTGTTTACTGACCTCTCCCTGTGCAATGTCTAGACCTAAAATTTAAACATGCAAAAAATAGTTTTTAGAATAATTTTTTAAACAAATATATTTTGAAAAATAATATTTAGGAACTGTATAAATAAAAAAAATTAACGCTTTAATTAAAAATAATATTTAAATTAATTAAATTAATACCAGTTTTGCAGTTATCGATATTAACGCCTTTGAACGTCCAGCCCCAGTTCCACAACAAATAGATGGCAGTATCGGCCTTGCTAACAGTCAAATTTCGGGATGTAAATTGCTGATTGCCCATCCACATCGCAAACTTGCCACCCTCGAATGTCAAGTCGGAGAAAAATCCACCCGAACCATTTTCCATCCAAATACCTTGATGATTATTACCGCTTTCAGTGTTCATTTTGAAATGAACATTGGTGATACTGGTAGCTTGCGCCACTTGCCAATGTATGCAGGTCGCTTTAGCCTCTTTCGGCATTCGAGTCGTATCAATGATGAAATTGCGTACTTGACGGTAGAAATTGTTTTGGTTGGTCCACCAGGAGACGCCACCCTCTTCGTATGGGTCGGTGTCAATCAGACCTATCGCGTCAAAGCCGGGCGCCATCGCCAACGTTGGTAGGTTGTGCGGGTCGCCGATCAGCTGGGTGAAGTAGTACATTATGAGCCGTTGCTTGATTAGGTATGTGCCGGCCGGGAAGTAGACGATTGCCGGCGTGACCGTCGATGAGTCACAGCCTTTGCCGCATCGGTTGCCTTCACTAATGGCTAAGTTTATAGCATTGGTGTCGTCCGTCACTCCGTCTCCTTTGGCGCCGTAGTCTTTGACGTTTCGATACGCTTTGAAGAGGTTTGGGTTTGGGTTGAATGGCGACAACTCTTCATGTTTGAGCTTTTCTACCCAAAAGTCGGTCTGTGAGCTATGGCCTAGCGTTTTACCGCCACAACTCGGCCCCAGAGCAAGACTATTCTGGCATAAAAAGCCCAACTGAATGGCTAACAACAATAAACTCAACATGATTAGTTTTCAGCTAATACTGCTGCTATGAATCTACAAATTATTGTTTTTAAACTATTTTTTATCACATATTTATCGGATTTCTGTAGACATCTGCTATTGTATTGTTTTTTACGGATTTTTTTACTTTTATTTTTTCAGACTAGGCATTAATCTATTTGTCCTTGATATTTATTATATTCTATTATTGGCAGTTAATCAATTGTTCAAATATTGATAATAATTATTTTTTAAAATTTAGTTGCCGTAATAAATTTCCTTCCTTCATTTTTAAAATGTGTCAATTTGCTTTAGAAAATATAAATGTAACTGTATATTTTTTAATTAAAATAACTGTAATATAAAAATATAAATTAAATTACAAAATTAATTTATTTATTTTTAATTAATTTTGCAAGGTTAATAAATTTCGGTTGACTTAATTACTATAGCTACATTATATTTGGATTTCAAGTTATTAACTATTTTTTTAAGATTATTGAAGTGAATTTAGATTAAATTAAGTGGTATTTGTAAAAGTAGTTTAGTTTTCGCAATAATCTGACTGTTTCTAACGCTGGGAATTGAACATGATGGTATTTTTTAGATCTATGCAAAACAAATTATGATAAATGTTTAAATTATCAAAAATAAAAGTATTTTATACTAATTAAAACAATAATTATTTTTACCATATACGGTAGGAATATTTAAAATAATTAACGTTTAAAAATTAATTAACTTAAAAAATAATAACCAGGCGTAATTTTATGTTTATATAGCGCAGGTGTAAGAACTGTAAACTTTTTGCAGTTTTGTGTATCGAATCCTCGATAGTATAGTGGTTAGTATCCCCGCCTGTCACGCGGGAGACCGGGGTTCAATTCCCCGTCGGGGAGATATCAAAATCTTTTTTTAAATATAAAATATTTTTTATATATAATTTTTACAGTTTTAAAAATTAATTATTTGTTTTATTTAAAATAAGATTAATTACTTTTTAAAATTTTTATAATTGAATGTTTAAATTAAAATTGTTTTGTGATTCAATTATTAATATTAAAGTAGCTATTGTTAGACCATTCAAAAGTGTGAATATATTTCAGGTATATATTAGAAACATTAAATAAAATTTTATTAAATATATGTGGCTGTGTACCAGTGAAATGATATCCGCATAACTACATCTGTGAGGAATAATTGTAAAGTAAACTTGTTATATTAGCGCCCAAGTTAAATTATACATATTTTTAGTGCTGTCTATTAATGATACATAAGTAATGTGTCGCATTAATTGATCAATATACATATAATTTAACTTGAGCGCTAATAACTTCAAAATTACTCCTCAAAGGGGCAGTTATGCGGACTTCGCTTTTCTCGTACACAGACACATATACAAATATTAAAATATAGAATATTACATTGAAATAAACATTGTAAACTAGTATTATATAATTTTATAAATATTATACATATATTCTATACAAAATGTAATAAAAAAAACAAAGTTTTTTTTATATATAATTAATTTAAAAATATGAAAATAATAAAATAATGTGTAAATGTTGTGTAATTATTGAGACAACTAGTTGAGTTAAAAGTATACTCACATTACTCTGGGATATTTATCTACATTTCTGAATTTTGTTTAACTTTATACACAAGTTAAATTCTTATTGAAATTTTTAAAACATTATAATTTATAAATGTAATTATTTTAATATTATTATTGTTAAAAACATTTTTATTACATTTAAAATTTAATGTTTACAATGGTCTGTAAATAAAACACAAATAATTAATTAAAAATATTGTAAAAATTATTAATAAAAAATATTTTATATTAAAAAAAATTATTTTATATCTCCCCGACGGGGAATTGAACCCCGGTCTCCCGCGTGACAGGCGGGGATACTAACCACTATACTATCGAGGATTCGATACAAATAATTTCAATAAGTTTAAAGTTCTTACACCTGCGCTATATAAGCAAAAATACGCCTGGTTATCATTTTTAAGTTAAATAACTCTCGTTCCGACTTTTATATAAATCAAGTATCAAAAAGTTATTTGCGTCAAAATCATACCAAATATCAAAAATCGAGAAAGAGGATATCAGGCAAAAATCCCCACTGATTTTAAAAATTTTGATTTATTCCTCCTTCTCCCCCTATCAATTGGTCAAAAAAAATATACTCCCTTCGACGTTATGCCGGCCGCCTAAGCGGCTAGCAAATGTTTTGGATTGTTTTCCAAAAATTAGGAAATCTTCTATAAATTAGTGCTTAATTCAGTTTAAATTCAGTTAAATTAGTCAACATTTTATCATAAATATATAGGTTTTTTGAGCGTTTTTGGAAAAATACCTTCCCTGATACCTCTCCTAGGTTTTTGGCCAAAATTTTAAGAAAAATTTCTCTCCTGTTCGACCTTTTCAATCCCTGCTATTTAATATATATATCAAATTAACGCTATGCATACCAGCTGATACAATACAACTTATTTAAAAATAAATTATTACTTTAATTTTTATAAAATTTACTTATTTTTAATAATTTTAACATTTATTTTATTTTGTTGTTTAAAGATTTATAACAAGCATGTTTAATTCATTAAAAACGGATATTTACATTAAGTTATTTTAAAATTAAATACTAATGCCGCTTAGTTTAATCTAAATTTACTAAAATAATTTTAAATATAGTTAAAAATTAATAAATATATAATAATATATTTTTAGTAATTAAATTAGCATGATTAAAGTTAATTTGTAAAATGTTAAATTATATTTTATTAATTTATCTATTATTATGTTTAATATCAGAATAATTTAATTAAAGATATACTGAACAACAAAGAAACTAATAGTAAACATGTAAAATTAAGTTTCTTAAAATGTTTAAAAATTACTTCATATATTTTCTTAAAAAATTAATTTTAATTTTAAAATAGATTTAATTTTACTATTTAATGTTTAATTTAAAAATATTATCAAAAATTTTATACTTTTTAAAAATTAATTTAATAAAATGTTTATTTTAAAAATATTTATTTAGTTTTCTTAAACCCATTATAAATTAAATAACAATTTTTTCTTACTTAACATTTATATATTAAGAAAAATCTTTTTAATAACATTAATAATTGACCGCAATATCTATAGTAAAAAATTGTCTCATTTCTAACCCTTACATTCCGAGCATCATAAACATGTTTAAGTAAAATTACTATGTTTAAAACGCACATGGGCGAAGTTGTTGCATTTTCAACCCAATTTGTTGTGTCATTAACTAAATTTAACATAACACAATTTTTTCCATTATAAAATTTGTTTTACATTTAATAATGTTATTAAATAAAACCAATTTTAATGTAAAAATACTACCTATTAGACTAAAATACTAACTATTAAATTAGATAAAAAATAAATTTTGATGTTATTTAATTTATATTTTATCAATAAAATTAAATTTAAAAAATAAAATGTTATTAAATTCTAATGACTACAAATAAGGAAATATAATATAATTATTGCTAATTAAGTTATAAACTAGCAAATATATATAATTAAATATTAAAAAATAGCAATTAAATGTTTTTGTACAAATAAAAGTCTAAGATTTTATTATGTAAATGTTTAAAAATTAAAAAAAGCATAAAAATAAGTGCATAAAAAATAATTGCATATATAAATTGCACATAAAATATAAATTATTGTAATTAAAACAGATTATGAACACAATTAATGTATAACTTATGAAAGCATTAAAAATCTATTTAGAAACTTTTTATAATTTTTGTAAATTTAAAGGAAAAAAAACTTGTAAATCAGAATAGCACACTAAATATTTAAATTTAGCTTGCTTGTCTTTAATTATACTAATTTAAATGTTTATACGGTATTTGAAAACGTATTAAAATTTTTATATTTTGTGTGATGCAAATATTAATTTCAAAATAGTTTTATTGAAGTTAATCTGTATTTGTATTATTGTTTAAACATTTGAAAAATTCTCAGAATTAAACAAAATTCAAATTAAATTAAATTAATCTATTTTGTTGTAATCTTATACATACATGCTTAATTCACATGTCTAATAATTAATTAATCAACATGGTAACCGTAATATTTTTCAAAAATAAATTTAACTTATTTAGTTAAATTAAAATGTACTTTGTTAATTTAATAAAATTAAAAATGTAGAATTAATAAAATATTCTATAAGTAAACTATAAGTAAATTTATGGTGACGACAGTTTACGTAATTCTTATATTATTAAACACAATTTTTTAACATGCAAATTAATTTTTTGTATTCTGTTCGCCAATAGAGGCGTTTATGGGAATACTGTTTAAATATATTTTATTACTTATACTACTTTAAAATTAGTTTATTAAATCAAAACTTTTGAATTCTAAAAACAATCTTTATACTGTAATTATTAAAATTTTTCTATAAAATTATAATTTATATCCTTCGATGGGCACAACGGACACTAAACGGACTTTCTCACGTGACTTAGCCCACATAATATATGTTAGGGTAGTGCTATATAAAAACTATCCAGATAAGTTGTAACAATTTAA
>JAQFXP010002592.1:0-14657 GCA_034693685.1 Belba bartosi | reverse complement strand
AATTAATATTATAAACAAATAAATTATGTTTTAGTTCTTCGAAGTTTCAAATTCGAAGAATTAGTTCCGGAAAACAAAAGCAAAAAAGTCGTCGAAAATGAATAATAATTAGAAATGACTTAAAGAATAAAATAAAATATTTAATAGTTTTGTAATTTTATTTATTTTAATTAATTTTAAATAAAAGTATAAATATAAGTGAATTAAACTAATGGTCAAATAATTGTAACCAAAGAAAACCTAAAAATTAGTATATATTTCAGATTTATATCAATAAATTACAGCTAATACTGACCCAATACTGACAAAAACCTATTTAATTATGATAAAACTTAATCTAATTTAACTGAATATTATAATTTATTTATAAATAGTTTAAAAAATACATTATATATGCAAATAACAATTGGTTAATCAGATGACGAAGACAAAAGCAACGCGTCAATTTTTTAACATAAAATTTTTTAACTTAACCCTGCAAATTAGTATTTGATTTTAGCAAAATTGTAATAAAAACTTCAAAAACAACATTAATAATAAATGTTTTCAGTTAAAATAAATAAAATTACAAAACTATTAAATATTTTATTTCATTCTTTAAGTCATTTCTAATTATTATTCATTTTCGACGACTTTTTTGCTGTTGTTCATTTTCGACGTTTTTTTTCCGGAACTAATTCTTCGAATTTGAAACTTCGAAGAACTAAAACATAATTTATTTGTTTATAATATTAATTAAAAAATATTAAATTTAATATTTATCACAAACCGATGGGTCCTTTCATTTGGTTAATCCTTTCAGTCACTGAACCCTTAGAACTGCTAATCGTTTCCGATTCCGAATCACTTGAATCTAATTGTTTGCGATTTTTCTGAAATACAATTATTATACAAATCGGCAAAACTATCGCCAAAACCGATAAAATAACTAAAATAATGAACAGAATTGAGTCATCGATTGAAACATTGGTCGAAATACTGCAGTCAATCAAAACTTTTAGTTCTTTGAGTTCGCACTAAGTTTTGCATAAATTTTCGAAATAAATATTAATTAATAATATTTTAAAATCAATAATAAAATTCAATACCTTTTCAATAAAACAATACTTAATAATTGTATTGAATCTGAAGAGTAAGAGAATGTCTTCATTCAAAGTGACGACAATTGCAATCAATTCATACATTTTGTCAATCGATTCGAGTTTTTCCAATTTGTTTTCCAACATTGTATCGATTGAATGAATGTTTACTTCCGTTAAATCAAATCCATTTTCATATTTGGATTGGAAATAACGAACGACTCGTTTGAATGTCATATCATTTGCATTGAGAGTCTGTTCTATAAATCCGATTCGATTTCCGTTTTTCTGATACTTTTCGCAAAAGTCTTCACTCATTGCCAGCGATAGTAAGACTATGAATGCGATTATCACTGAAAACAGTTTAGAAATTGTTTGCATTTTTGTGAAGTTTTTCTGAAATATTTGTTAAATAATATTTATATAAAATAACGATTAAATAAATAATTATATGTTTTATATAAATCTCGAGATCTATTAGTTTTGTTAATTATTTTATTTTCTAATCAATAAACTCAGCATTTATTCAATATTTTGTTCAATACATCCGATGCCGTCCTTATGATTGCTCAAACCCGTGATATGTGATCTCGAAATCAATAGATATTCTTTTTTTTACAAAATTTTATTATAATTTGGAAAAATATTTTCTGTTTTTAATTAAATAAAGTTTTAGTAAAATAAAAGTATAAAAAGTAATATAAAATGCAGTCAACGCGGACAGAGCACATGCCGGCCCCCATCCACGGGAACGGTCGCACCAGTAATAAACGATGCGTCATCTGAAGCCAAAAAGGCTATAGTATTGGCCACTTCCCGGGCCTCCCCGGGTCTGCCCAATGCATGGGTTGTGCGGCTGTGCTCTAAAAACTTGTCAAACGCCTCGTCGGACAAACCGCCCCTTTTCTGTAGGCCAGTAGTGATGACTCCCGGGTTGACCGCATTCACCCGAACCCCTTTGGGCGC
Source organism: Belba bartosi (assembly GCA_034693685.1). Lineage (NCBI taxonomy): Eukaryota > Metazoa > Arthropoda > Arachnida > Sarcoptiformes > Damaeidae > Belba > Belba bartosi. The sequence goes on along the minus strand of JAQFXP010002592.1, from coordinate 12,612 downwards.
CAACTCAATGGCCGCACATCTGGTCAACTGATCCACTGCTGACTTCGATATACAATACGACAAAACGTTAGGAAAAGATCGCAAACCGTTAACACTTGAGACCAATACGACATTGCCTTTGGTTTGGGTTAAGTGTTGAGTCGTTTCCATCAATAAGTGATAAACTGTTCGCAGATTTACATTCATTACGCGATCGAACTGTTCGAGAGATGTGCTCTCAATTGATCCGAATTCGATAATTCCCGAACTGTTGACCAGAATATCCAATCGACCCAATTGTGAGACTGTATTCGATACCAGTCTTCGTAGCTCTGGTTCTGACGTCAGTTCGCATTCAGTTGTCATTATGTCTGAAGAGTTCAGATCTGGTGTTTGTCGAAGACATTCAGTCTTCAGGTCCTTCAGTGCCGTTCGGTTACGTCCAGTCAATGATAACTTTGCGCCCAATTCGGCGAATAGTAGTGCTGTTGATCTCCCGATCCCCGAACTCGAGCCTAATATTTAAAAATTGAGTTATTTTACAAAAAACTAACTTAATTATTAAATAATTAATTTAGTATTTTTATAATTATTTACAATATATTTACAAAAATTTATTTTAATAATTCATAATTTAATGGAAATAACTTTACTAACTCTCACCTTGGTAGTATTTTATTTCTACCTAGGTAATCTTATTAATCTTCTGTTAATATTTAAATTTAAAAATTATTTTATTAATTGTTTTGTATTATAGTTTGCTGTAAATTATAACAATTTTAAATTTAATTTAAAATAATTTACAGAATATTCTGTATTTATAGCCAAAGTTATAAACTATTAATACAAATATTGCGCTCAAAAGTGATTGGATTTTATGTTTTGTTTTCATCACATGTTTTGCAAATGTGTTTCAAATGTAAACAAAACTAAAATTAATTTCAAATTTAAAATAAACTTATAATCATTTAATTAGAAAAATATACATTTGTTTGTAATAATCATTTAAATCAAAAGGTAATTAAAACTAATAAATAATTTGCGGATTATATGCAAACCTGTAATCAAAGCCACTTTTGACGACAATTTCTTTGCGGCGAAAGACATGACTTTATTTTCAATTGATTTCCGTAAATGTGATTCAAAATGTAGTCATTAAAAGCAGTAATAATTGATCATTAATTCAAATTAATTATTAAATATTTTTGTTTATGTTTTGATACCTAAACCTAATGTAAACTTAACTCGTAATTCAATCCAGTTTTGACATTGAATTGTGTTATCGCTATTGGATATACAGTTGAACCCATTTATTGAATCTCTAAACTAAATCTAAGTTTAAACCATGCTATTTTGCAAAGTAAATTTATAAAATGTAACAAAAACTCAAATAATTATTTGTTTTTCAGAAACACTTATAATTGAAATAATGTTAACATTGAGGACAACATTGAGTCTAAACCTAATTAGAAATCAATTAATAATTAGTAATAATAAACAAATATTGTCTTCACTTCTGAACAATGATTTGGTGAATGAGAGGCCAGTTCTGGACAGAAGTAATAATAGTTTTCCGATTGCCATAAGCAAGAGGTTTGGGCGCAGGTATCGGAAATGGCATCACTGGCCAAATGACTTCCTGCCCTTCTATTGGGAACGGCAGAGACGCACACCCGGCTATTTGGACTCAGGTATGTGATCGATATATACAGTATATAAGACTTGAATTGATTTGTTTGTATTGGAGTTTAGGCGATGAGATCCAAGACATCGGAACGTGGGATAAGAACGCGCTTATACTCGACGCCCAGTATAGCCAAGAGCTTAAAGAGTAGTTAAAGTGTTTAGAAAATAGTTTAATTAAATTAATTTTTTTCAAATAAATTTTTGTAGCACTCCTGAAGTCGTGAGACGACAATTCACACTTGAATTTGCTGAACGGGTATTGCAGTTAACTCTCTATTGATTTTGTTTTTTTTCGGTGTTTAATGCCCGGCCTCTATGTCTAGCGTTTATATCAATTAGATTTAGTTTATATTTTAGTATTTTTTTCAATTGATTTAATTAATTGCTTACTTAAACAGAAAGATATCGTAAAATTCCAAAGATATCACATAATGAAAGTAATGCAAAGAAATCCAATCGACGTCACATCGATGGAGGCCAGGAGTGAGTCTAACAAATCAATTGAATTGTCAATTAAGATATTGACAAACATTTAAATCAATTCCTTTCTCTCAATACCAGTCACAGACTATACGGTTAAGATTCGAAACTTTTTGCACCACTTCTTGAAAATTGATCCCTATGTTTGTGACACAAGAACTAGACTTTGATCTAAAAATGATTTTTAATAAATTGTTTGTTTGTTTGACCCCAAAGGCCGCGCGACTGAAGACCATAAACAATGTACTGATACAGAAGCGGAAGAAAATGCTAAAAGACTTGTATTATACGGATAGAGAACGGTTCGACTTCGTGTGCAATACATTGAAGATCTCATACACACCGCCAAAGTTGGGCGAACCGCCTATCATACCGACCCGTAAGGGTGAGCTCAGACGTCTGACTCGTGAATACTGCGACCGCTTGAAGGCCGAGAAGATCGATGCCTATCATCAGAAGCTGATCGAAGAACAGAAGACTTTTGAAGAGAAAAAAGTCGAAATCGAAGAATGGATTCGAAATGAAGAGAAGTTTTTGGGTATTTCCGTCGCCGACGATAAAGCAAATCCCCATTAATTGGTTTTCCCCCTTTTTTTCGTTAACTTTAAGGTAAAACTCATTCAATAATAAATTTTCAAATTTTATTCGATATTAAAATTGTTTTGACTTTTATTTTTGTGTTTTTCCAAATGATTTTTTCGTTTTGTTTTTTTATTTTATTAATTTAGTTTACAATTCATTTCGAGATAAAAGAGGAAAATATTTGAATTTTTTAAAAATTAGTTATTTATTTAGAAATTTAAATTAAAGTTAGTTTTGTTTTTGGTTTGTTTTTTGCAATAAATTAATTAAATCGATATTTGTGTCGATTTTTAGTCTATTTGTGATGTGTTTTAGTATTTTTTTTAATAATTATTTTTAAAAAAGTTAATAAATGATTAGTTTTAGTCATAAAACACATTATTAACAATGAATTGAATCAATAACTGATATATAATTAGAAAAATTTATTTATTTTCGAAATAAATTTTTTTCTCAACAACACTGTTATCAATGATCCGTAACAACAGTCGAAAAGCCTTTTTATATATCTATAGCTCATATAGTTTTGTAGCCAAAAATAATTGGATTTTTTATAATTAGTTTTACTGTAGTTTACATTATTTGCTACGAAATTAATTACAAATTAATTGCAATTATCATTCAATCGAATCTGTGATAAGGGCTTTGAGTTTTGAATTGTTTATAAAAAAACAAAAACTCGTTTTTTGCAAAATTCAAAAGTGCAACAAAATTATGACAAAAAAAAGCTTAAAATTGTTAAATTTTTTTCTAATTTTAAAAACCTGTTTATAACAAAAGCTTTGGGTAAAGACGAAAAAACCCGTTCAGTACTCAAAAGTACAATTTTAAACCTGATATTCATTAAATATACTATTTTTTGTCTGGAATTGCAAAAAAAAAATAAATATTTTTTCTCTATAAACGGGTTTATTGTTTCGAAATGAGTGTCGAAAATGTGAGTCACTATTCGATAATAATATTAAGACCAGAAATAAAAACCAAAATTTGTTTTAAAAAACGATATTTTGAATTAGGATTTCCGAAACAGAAATATCACAAATAATTGAAATCTAAAATCAAATCAAATGAAAAGAAAAAGTGGGGAAAAAGTTATGTCGAAACACATCCTGAGATACCACTGAATATAATCATAAAATTGAAGTTTAAATAACAATAAAAATTATTCTCTAAATAACATGTTTTCTCAATGAATAACATAAAAAACATTTCGATTATATTCATTAGAAATCTATTTACAAAAACCTATTGACAATCAATTAGTATATGTTTTACCGAAAAGTATTTCGGAATTTTGCGTCGAATTAATTCGTCAATAATTAGCTAACGGTTCCCTTTCCGGGCGCCGGTATCTCAGGATTCAAATAATAGTCAATTTATAAAAATTATTCTTTTAGTTACAATAGTCTACCAGTTGTTTGAAATGATTTTTACCTGTTTTTGTGTTTTTAATTTACATTTTTTTGTGTTTTTTAATTACAATTCATTTTGTTGTAAAGTATATAAACTACAGATAAAACCCGTTTACAACACCCGAACAGGGAGTGTAGCTTAAAGGGAAGGGTAGCTTTCGGGTGCACCCGAACAGTTAGGGTTTGCTATAACGAGTGTTATACTGTATATCAGATTCGAAAATAAAGTCGATTTGCGGTTCAAATCCTTCAATATATTGATTGAAAAAATTGATATAAAGTTTAAATTTTTTAAATGGAATTTCTAGCAAGATAAAAACCGCAAAAATAGAATTAAACTAATTTCAAAGCAAAGGAAAAACTAACAAATTAAAATCGAAATATTAAGAAAACTTAATTTAAGACTTATATTAAAAAAAAACAAAAAACTTTCGAAAAAACTATTTTATAGAAAAAAAAGGTTTTGCAGAAAAACAATAAAAACCAATGATTTAGTGCAAAAAACTGGCGACTCGTTTGTTCGACTTGAGTCGTTCGGTGATATTACAGATCTTGAGTGCCGGACCCAACTTCAGGCCCATGTACTTCATCATCATATCACTGTTCAATAGGAGGAATGCTTTGCCGTCGATCTCCTGGTCGTCGAAAATAATTGAAAACAATTTTTATATTTTAATTAATTAAACAAAAAATATATATTTAATTATAGCGCATATAATGCATATAAATTGAGCCAAACTATGAACTCTTAACTCACGTGATCTCTGAACGTCTTGGCGTGTGTTTCGAGTGAGGCGTCAATTGTTATCAAATGTCTGATCACATCATCAATACTCCATTCGGCGGGACTGGTCGACAGCGGTGGTAACGCCGGCGTGACTGTGACTACGGGTGCTGTCAAACGGTTAAGCGGCTGCTCGTGTGCCGCAGTGACCGGTCGTAGGGTCGGAGGCGGTCCGACCGGTGGCGACGGATCTAAAACCAGATCAGATGTGACTAATTTGGGCGATTTGGGTGTTCTCGACGCAGGCATAGGATTAGTTGTCGTTGTGGTTGTGGTTGTACTCAATTCAGGCGCTGCAGAAAAACTAGACTTAAACTGATTGTCCGAAACGGCACTGAATTTTCGTTTGTGTTGAACAGTCGGCGCGAATGTAGTCGACGTCTGAACCGAATTGGTCTTAGTTTTGGTCGAATGTGTGTCGAAAACATTTCGGGTTTCGGCCAATGACTCGGTTTTCGGTTTTGTCACCGAATCGGTCGAATTGTTTGCAATCGGAGAACTGGTCTTCTCTGTCGACGCTGTGGTTAAACATTTGTCACAATTGGTGTCGAGTTTGGACATAAAATTCGGACAACACTTGAGATCGTCGAGTAATGTCTGGATATATGACCAGAACGTCGACTCCCGGTTCAGGTGAGGCATACGCCGTGAGTTGTTCCGGCCGTCAAACCTGGCGTTCACAACCAACCGGCCGTTTCCCGCTCTTAACAAACTATAAACACTTTTTACATCAACAGCTGAGTCAACAAAACTCTGAACCGTATCCCTTAACGTCTTATTAAGAGAGCCCGGGCCGAAGCTCCTGGGCAACTTCTTCACCAGGTCCAAATTCAGATAAGGCCCACAATTACACGAATGGCTCACATATACACAAACTGAAACATAAGAGACATAAGAGATATGCGATTGAAATATAGGATTAATTGAAACAAATTCAGAAAATTTATTAAAAATAATTTTTAAGTTTAACTAAATTTAAATAAGAATTGAGCCGAACCGGGAGGACATTGACGCGGACTCAATGTCGACGTCTTATTTGATGTCAAAGAATGTTTTGGAGAAGCATTCGAATTGACTTTCGATGTGTCCGACCCTTCATTCGTTTCAATAATTAATTCTTCGTTCAAACCATTCGAGTCTTCGGTTCCATTCGTTTTCGAATTACCGATTGTTTTCGATACCTGAGCGACGGCTGTGCCGGTGCTGACTGTATGTGCGGCCGTCGACGAGGTTTTGGTTACATTCGGTAAAAATGTCGGTTTCGACGCATTTGTCGAAACCTTTTCGGACACTTTTGCCGATTCGGGCGTTAAGTTGGGGAACAGTTGTGTCGGATATTTACCCTTTCCTTTGACCATTGCTTGCACTGGAATATAGAACACAATATATATATAAATTGCGTAAATGTTTGCACAAAACCCAAACAATACCCTTAACTCCGGGCGGTTGTAGTGGATGTCCACTCCTCTGACACCAACCAACGGGAAACACATCTCTGGAATCGTAAGGACACCAGTAGTCGAACGCACCCTTCCATCCGTCAAACGTAACAAATATGTTGTCGTCATTGATGGCGCCGATAGTGGCCGGACATATGAGTCGTGGGTTCTTCTTGTCGATGGCTTCCAACTTCATGCCGACCTCGAATTTGTTGGAATGAGGGCCGGGTGGCTTCGCTTTGAACGCCTTACTGGGTGCGATGTCGGCGCCGTGCAGTGTCTGGTACTGAAACATCTGCCAATGGGAGGGGTTTTTGCGAAAGCCTAGCGGCGGCTGCAATAGACCGCCATTTTTCTCACAGGTGCCGATCGGCGCAATCGACTCCGAGTCGACTAACTCCCAGAAGTCGTTCGAATTGTCGCTGCCGTCCAAACGGAGCTGAAGTCGAGGTCCGATAAAGCCGACGACAGTGGCGACACAGGTCGAGGTCGGGTTGCGCGGGTCCAGTGCTTCCAACTTCTGGTTCAGTTTGAATTCATTCATCGGTGGGTTCGGGTGTTGTTTGAAGCAGTTCGGGGGCGCCGGATGACCGCCCTCTTCCTCGAGGTATTTGTTCCAATCGAACTGATCGAAGAGCTCGTAGTGAAATGATGGCCCGGAAGGGAACCGACGCATCGGTTTTGCTTTACTATTATTGTCGATATTATTCGTATTATTTGTATTATTGCTGTTATTGTTGTTATCCGAACCGAACACACAATTACTGTTCGCCTCCTGTGCCGAGTGTACGGTATTTGTGCTCTTATTCACCGTTTGTGCCGACAATTGGTTTTTCTTCTTCTGATTCTCTTTTAAATTGTGTTTTTGCAGACATTCTGCGGAACAAAAGTCTTTGGCGTCGCCGGACAGCACCGGATCCGTCCTATCGGTGCTGTTCTGTATAACGCGTTTACAGTAATTGCATGTATTCTGTAATTAGAGTCGAATTAATCGATTGTTTTAATTGTTTTCTTATTTTGACATTTGATTTGAAAAATCAAAATATTTTTTGTTTGAGTTTTTGGCCGTTTTTTACTCACCATTTGATTGCTTCAAAAAAAATAATATTTTATTTATTTATTTGTATAAAATCGCGATATTTGTTATAAACGTAAAATAGATTTTCGAAATTAATGCGAATTTTGTGGAAAACTAATCACAATTTAAACTTAAATTTTGTTTTTAATTAATTTTAATTTATTGTTATTTTTTTATTTTTTGTTTTTCTATATATATTATATATACTGTAAATACAGTACAGTCTGTATTGAGTTTTGTGTAGGAAAACGCACTCAGTTTGGGTGCATCAAACAAATTACGTCGAAAATCGGCGTTTGTTTTCATTTGTTTTTGTAATAAATATTTACTTAAAATAACTTTTTTTTCAGATATAATTTGCGTTAAAATACAACATTTAGTTAACTGTTAATTTTTCAAAAATTATTAACAAATAGTAATTTATTAAACATTAATCAATTTGAATGTCAATTAATACAATAAAAACTCGACAATCGAAACATTCAAAAACAATATTGATTTGAAAATTTATCGGTTATGAAGTTAATATTTAAAAAAGTAACGTTTGAAATAAAGTATGTTCAATATTGGAAATAAAGTATGATAGCTCAAAAGTTTTGATTTTATTGCAAAAACACACAATGTAACTTAATGCTTAGAGATGAGTTGTTAATTGGCATATGGTAATAAAATTTATTAAATTTATTAATGGCATTGAAACATTAAACGAGTTAGTGTTTTGCAACTGAATAATTTGACTCGTTGATGCTTTTACCAGACTATATCAGTAGTATATTAAGCAAGTCAAGTTAAAACGACATGTTTTTGCAATGAAAACATGCTAAAATAATATATAGCTTACTTGTTAGTTATTTTATACGATATTTAAAGCGCGAATACAATAAAATAAAAACTGGAGACATAAACAACTAATATCTTTAAAAAGTAAGTTTGAACTAGGAAGTTTAGCAATTGTAGGTTTAAAAATTTAATTAATATTTAAAAAAATCCGTGGTAACTTTTAAAATTTTTTTTATTACCTATTTTATAGGCTTATTCGCGTAATTGTAAGTTAATTTCTAATCAGGGTACAATTATATCTAGGTACAATTGCGCTTCATTTTTAACAAATTTTTTGCTAAAATTGTGAAATAGTTTATACATTTGTTATATCATTAGTTATATTGCAATACAACGATTCGAATATCTAATACTGTGTTTATATTTTATTATTTATATAATTTATTAATATTATTAATTGAGTTAACAGTGTTGGTAACATTAAAAAATTAAATTATATTTTTATTATGTTTTTGTCTTTTTTTAATTTTTAATTAACGTATTATTTACATCAATTATTTTCGAATTAACATGTTTGATTAAAATACAATTAAATAAGTTGTTTTTAATGTGCGAGTTAGTTTATATTTTAAAATTATAAAAATTTGTTATTTGTAAAACATATGAAACGTATGAAATACAGTATTTGATTAATTAGAGCTGAAATCAGAATTTTATTGTTTTCAATACTATTATATTATATTAGTATTAATTTCTTGAATTGTATTAAATTAATGCGGAGACTGACAGACGCCGGGATTAGACCACCAGTTGAACAAATCTTTTCCATTCGTTTGGATTTGGTCTGAATTTTGATTTAGTTTTTCGCATAAATTGCAGAAAGTCTCTGTAAACATCCCTGTTACTTTTACGCAAAAATCGCTTTTCCACTTTAGATATGAATTATATATTTGACTGTCATTTGCGACGACTTTTAGATAATCCGCTAATTCTTTAGCCGACGGAAAGTCCTTTATATTTATGTATGAATTCTCTGGAAGTAATTGCTTATAATCGGCCGATCCGTACACTATCTGTTCGTTTGAATCCAAAAAAATTATTTTATTTTTTAAACTAAAATCAAATTAAATAATTACAGGAATTATGTCGTATTGAAGAGTTCGGAACAGTTTTTCCGTCACATACTCTTTGCATAACTATTGATTAAAATAAAAATAAATTTAAAAATTCAAATAAAGTTTCAATTTATATAACAATAAATATAACCGAGTTTTCAAACGCCAAATAGAATTTATAAGTCTTCATAAGTCCTGGAAAGCAGTCGGGATTACGGGTACAGTTGTATTGACCGCAATTCCCATAGACATCAACTCTCATATACTTATTCAGTCGCTCGACATATCCTTCCCGATCACTGGAAGTCTTGCAATTACTGACAACCCATGCAATGCCTTTGGTCTTCGAGTCGAAGACATCTTCGTTGTGCCAGAGATTGGATCCACATTTAGTGACCGACCCATACGGCGTATATATGTCTGAATCGAATCGATAAGTCATTGTCCAATCGATTTGACTAAATAGCGGCCGAAGTATATCTTCCGATAATTTATATTTAGTAAAGGTATGTATCGGTGACTCGTAGTTTAGTAAAACCCACTTCTGGTGCAGACTGTGCTGTAAAGGCCAGTCATTAACGTCAATGTCTCGCCAGTGGAACACAATTGCATCACTTGTTGTCAGATCCGTACGATTTTCAGTTGCAATACAATTATTAAAAGGACAGTTGTATTGGTCGAGTGTAATGTTCGGCCATTTAGAGCTCCATATAATAATTCGATACACTCTTGGGCTAACCCGGGCCTCAATTGTATGATTGGGTAAAGTCTTGTAATTGTGGTTAAAAAGATTGAATCTATTTATATCCGAAATAAAAATCAATATAAATAATGCAATTAATGCTAAAACAGTCTTCAGTTTAGACTCTATTTTCAAAATCATTGTCAATAGCTTTGAATCAATTGGTTTAAAAATTAGGCTTAATTTTATCGACACTTTTCTATAACTAAATTGAATACAAATTATTTAATTTACAAATAAGTGAAAACTTGTCAAAATTTTAATCTCAATTTACTAATACAATAGATATTAATATTATATTTACGGGTTATATAACTATTAAATATCTTTATAATAAACTTATCAATAATTGTATAAACTTTTGTACAGTTTCTGATAGTTTACTATTATTACGATTTACAAACAGTGTATTCCAAACACCCGTACGACTAATATAATTAATACATAAATTTTAATAATTAATTAAATTATGCTTAAATTTTAAACAAAAATTTTAAATACAATATTATTTCAATTAATTTTAATCGTTAAGTTTGAACTATTAACTAAAATTTAAATGTTTTCAATTTTTATAGTCAGTTTAGTTCTCTCTTTTTTTATTGTAATTTTTTTGTATTTATATTTTTTTAATTTAAGGTTTAATATATCTTTATCTGTTTACATTTTATATTACATTTTAAAATAAATTTAAGCAAAATTAATAATTAAATAATATAATAAAGTTAGAAACTAGTTTTTAGATTACTTCAAATTAAGCCATAGAACTTTTATTAATAGAAATTTTTAAAAAGTACTTGAGAAATGTATTATTTTATTAATACTTATGATGAATTGAATATTTTATCAAGCAATTATTTTTATATAACATATTTCTATTATTAAATCTTAACTATTGATTTGTAAATAATAAATTACAAAATTAAAAAATATAGTAAAACATGTTAAAAATACATTTTATTGTATTGCAAATACCTAGCAACTAATAGAAACTTGCTCAAAAATTTCTATTTCTAAATATAGAATTAACAATATAAAATATTAAACAAAATAAATATTTTTATAATTATTTGACACGTTAACTTGTGAAATATTCTGGTAAATTTAATTGTTCATTTAATGAATAAATAGAAATATCTTGATAATTTTCTAAGATTTAACGTCTTACTTATACTAAAGTTTTTAATACTTGAATTCAATTAATTAATTGATTTTAAAAATGAATTCATTGCTATTAATCGAAGCGATTGTATTAATAGCCAAAAATTCCTCTAAATTTGAAAATTGACAAGTAAGAATTTGAAAAATTAGCAATTATTTGATTTAACATTAATTTCGATTAAGCATATTAACTTTTATTATACATTAACTAGTGATGTTAGATTTAAAAATTAGAATAAATTTGTTGTGTTTTTAATTATTAATTAAATTAATCTTTAGATTAAAAACTTGTAATTATAAAAAATAAATATTAAATTTGATTAATTAGAGCTGATATCAAAAATTTTTTAATACTATTATATTAGTATTAATTTCTTGAATTGTATTTATTAAAGGACGGGGACTGACAGTCGCCGCCTCTAAACCACCAATCGATCAAATTTGTTCTATTTGTTTGAATTTGGTTTAAATTTTGGTTTAGTTTTATGCATAAATTGCAAAAATTATCTGTATATGCCCCTGGTAGTTTTACACAATAATCAGTTTTCCACTTTAGATAAGAATTATATATTTGACTGTCATTTGCGACAACTTTTAGATAATCCGCTAATTCTTTAGCCGACGAAAAGTCCTTTATATTTATGAATGAATTCTCTGGAAGTAATTGCTTATAATCGGCCGATCCGTACACTATCTGTCGGTTTGAATAAAAAAAATTATTCTATTTTTTAATCTAAAATTAAATAAAATAATTACAGGAATTATGTCGTATTGAAGAGTTCGGAACAGCTTTTCCGTCACATACTCTTTGCATAACTATTGATAAAAATAAATAAATTATAAAAAAATAAATTTATATAACAATAAATATTAATATAACCGAGTTTTCAAACGCCAAATAGAATCTATAAATTTTCATAAGTTCGGGAATGCAGTCGGGATTACGGGTACAGGTGTTTGGCCCACAGTTCCCATATATATCAACTGTCATATACTTATTCAATTGTTTGACATATACTTCCCGAGCACTGGGAGCCATGCAATCACTGACGACCCATACGATGCCTTTAGCTTTCGAGTCGAAGACGTCTTCATTGTTCCAATGATTAGATCCACATCTGGTGACCGACCCATACGGGACATATATGTCTGAATCCGACCGATAAGTCATTGTCCAATTGATTTGTTTAAATAGCAGCCGAAGTGTGGCTTCTGATGAATGACTAACAAATGTAAATCTCGGTGACTCGTAGTTTAGTAAAACCCACTTCTGGTGCGGACTGTGCTGTAGAGGCCAGTCATTAACGTCAATGTCTCGCCAGTGGAACACAATTGCATCACTTGTTGTCAGATCCGTACGATTTTCAGTTGCAATAC